>VOMN01070551.1:0-23504 GCA_014899125.1 Orchestia grillus | reverse complement strand
ACGCGACGTCCCATTCTTCCGCGCCTCGCTCTCCCTCTTACGGCCCGCCGGGCTATTCGAACCCTCAACAAGGTGTTTTTTTTATCACTGACTAACTTGGTTTTTTGAATATTCCTAATCTTATTAAGTTTGAAATGGACATCTAAAAATGTAAATATATTATCCAAATGAAATATTTGACCAAACCTAGTTGTGGATCATTCCTGTAATATACATAGAAACCGATAAGCACACATATTTCCTAGCATGCTCTACTTTGCCCACCCTGCCAAGCTCAGGCAGAGGCGCCCTACAGGCGCACCAGCCTGAGGCGCTGCATCAGTCCCGTCAGGGCCCGGCATGGGTTCACAGGACTGCTTAGTCTACGCAGGTCGATGAACTTGAGTAAATATTGACGCTTCGTCGACTAGATTTCACTTTCCCTATTTTTCAAGTTAGCGTGCTCAGAATATCCTACCTTGAGATTCCAATACCCTTATTAAGTATATACCTTATTGTGTAGGCCCGAAACTATCTATTTTTCATCTTTTGCTCGCTGATGTATTTTCGTAGCTAGTTGTGTGGTCATTTGTCACTGCACGCCTGAACACTTTGCATGAAATTCTGCGCCTCTCAGTCAACGCTGCAGTAATTTATGTACTAAGTGCGAATAATTCATTCGATATAACAATAAAAATTTTCAGTGATTTCTGTTCAAAGTTGCAGAACATGTATCAGAAGCACTCATATTTGGATTTTCATGTCAAATATAACGTACGCTTCTTGTAAGCTACTTTTTCTTTCAGTAGAAAATCAAATGTTTACTTGTGAAGACGCTCAATGATGAATAAAGCTCGGTAGAGATCTTTTGGCTATGTCAATCCATCCTGAATCTGTCATGTTTCCCCCACCTCAGTTGGGAATGTTTAATATTTTCAATCCATTGATAGAGTTGCTCTGCCCCATTGAGTCTTTCATGGTCTTCCAATTAGCAGCCCTGGTGAAAAATAACTTAACCATTCGAAAGAAGTCTTCTCATCTGCTGTGAGATAACAGCCTGGAGCTGGAAAACCAGGCCTACTCTATCTGTACACCGTGAAAAATTGAAACTTTTTTGTTGCAAAGGTGACTATGTCTGAAGAGTGTATTTTTCCATAGTTAAATTGTTTTTAGAATGAGGGACAAAGTTTAATCGATAGGGTTTGTTCAAGTGTTTATATTCAGTTATACGTCATTTTGTTGGAATACGCATTTTGAAAGCAGTTTCATCTTCAAGAGTTCACAATGCGAAAGGCCGTATGTTTTCAGACGAAATTTAAAACGTTCATATCTATAAATAGGCCTTCGGAATTTCTGTTCTTCGCACCCACTTCGATTTCTTCAATTTGCACACCATCACTACCTCTTCTTTTTTTCTTCCTTTTCCTTCTGACCTTGCTGTCTCTACACGCAGAATTTCATGAATTGAAACACACTAGTTCAAAGATACCACGTTCCCTACAGTCCCTGTTCAAGGTCCCTTCTTCTCACCCTGGAGAGCGATTTTGCTGTCGCTAGAGAACCTCAAATTAATTAACTAATTACAAATAATAATGAATAAATTTGAGTGCACATCTCACCGAAGAGAACCTAAGCGTTTTTATAATTTATTTCTGTCTCGTACAAAACCGATTTTATTTCGTCTTGTTTTATCGAACAAGAAATAGCAGAACTTTGTTATTTCTTGTTTGAACTCCTGCACAGGGCAAGACCGCGTCTCGGCGGGTTCTGGCCGGCTTGGGAATATTTGTCACGTCCCTTGTGAAGCGAAACCCCCGTCTATCATTGTGTGATTACAATAGATAATGTCACTGCACTGAACTCAGTAAAATTGTTGCCAAAAATCTAGCTCAGATTTTTGGAGCGTCTTCAAATGAAAGGATAATTCTAACTTTTTTGGCGCTCTTTACTGAAATATATTCAAATCATTATTTTGGTATGTATGTAATATACATAGTTTTCACAAAGGATGCTGTTTTGATATTCTGAAAATATCCAATTGCTCGTTAAGATAATTTTCTCATGGTATGTAGTAATATTATTTTAACTTTTTGTCCATGATAGCTCATCTGTTCATTATGTGATGGGAAGCATCTGAACGTACTTTGTAGCTCCCATCTTAATTATTACTTTCATTTCAAGACAAATTTCTTTGGCCAACGTTCTAATAGACTACGGCTAAAATTTTCATTGGGATTTTCATTCTATGAAGTGAGTTGAAACACATTCTGCTTTGCATTGGGACGACAACGCTGTATCCTTGTTCTAGGGTGGGCCGGAGCTGTCCAACGGAAGCAATCCTCTCTTTAACGCAAGAAATATAAAATGAGTGGTGAATTGTTTTTTTTTTCAATAAAAACGAATTGTTTTTACAATACGTTTAAAAATTTTCATGGTCCGACCTAAATGAAATTTTGTCGATTTGTTGCAGGTAATGGATGGTGATACCGTCGATCACAAGACACGTTACAGGTAACGCATGGTATTAACGTCGATCAGAAGACACGTTACAGGTAACATATGGTATTAACGTCGATCAGAAGACACGTTACAGGTAACGTATTGTATTAACGTCGATCAGAAGACACGTTACAGGTAACGTATGGTATTAACGTCAATCGGAAAACGCGTTACATTGACCTCGCGAGGTTTTCGTTGAGTCAAGAAGTACTCACAAAAGAAATTATAATTACATACACCAACTTCGGCGTCAGGAAAACAATTATGAACAGTTCAAGCTGACCTTTGTGAGTCAGCCGAATGCTACGACTGCCTTCCCGTGCATCGTTTCGTTTATATTACTTTTTTTAATATTAGGCATGAGAGATGGGCTCCCCACGTATGGGAGCGATCTGTGCGTGCCCTGTGCAAGGCGTCCAGTGCAAGGCGTCTTGTGCAAGGCGTCCTGTGCAAGGCGTCCTGNCAGGGCGTCCTGTGCAGGGCATCCTGTGCAATGCGTCCTGTGCAACGCGTCTTGTGCAAGGCGTCCTGTGCAAGGCATCCTGTGCAAGGAATCCTTTGTCAGGCGTCCTGTGCTGGGCGTCCTGTGCGGGGCGTCCTTTAGAAAAGAAATCCAGTCCCGGTATTCGTACTGTCGGTTCATACCGAATATGTGAAGCGCGTTCGTTCATCATAGCCATTGAAGCTCATTTTATATCAAAACGAATAGGCACTCGTCGGGAGGCGTAGGATAGGCAGGATAGGGCTAGGTTAATCAAATGTTCTTATCCGATGCTATGGGGACTGGCGACTCTAGGAGGGCACTGTTAGGTTGTCTCAGCTGTAGATAGGCCTTCGGAACTTCAATCTTTCGTGCCCACTTTGCTTTTTCAATTTTCACACCTATTTCGCCATCCCTTCTGTATCTTTTCTTCCTGTTCCTTTTTAGCTTGCCATTTCTATGCTTAGGGAGTCTGGTGTAGGAACGTAGCTGTGCTTAGATTTTACGTTTTCTTCAGTCCATACTAAACGGTCTCTGCGTCTCTTAGCTCTCATTGGACCATAGTTCTTTCCGATGGGGAGCTTTAAAGGAACTAATAACCAATCAAATGAACAGACAGCAATGCTGGTATTGTTAGATCTATAAGTTCAGTGCCATATCTCTCATATCGTAAACTCGTAATCTTATATTGTTCTAATTTCTTTATTCGTCTATTCAACTAACTTATTTTTGTCATAGGTCAAAAATTGTCCTTAAATTTGTTGTTCATAATGGGTCTTGACGAAAAATAGTTGCGCAAAAGTATCAAATTGAATTTTCAAGTTATATTTTTATCGTCAATATATATATTGCAATTTACAGTGAGTGATTAGCTAGTCCGCTCCGTTTCTGGTTGTCCTTATGAGGACGATTGTCTAGAATTATAGTCATTTTGAATACTAGTTTAGTGTCGATTGTCTCAAATTCTTGCTGTTGTATTTAGTTCTAAATTTTGTTAGTGTATTCTTGTTTGTAACACCAGCGCTCAAGGTGTGAGTGACTTATTTCGTAACATTTCGTTCATTTACGATATATATATATTGTTCCTTTTAGGGCTAAATTAAACGGTGCAACAGTATTAGATGCATGCCTCTTTTTGGGCGCCTGCAGCGTTCAACTGTGAAAGGTTTTCATTCAGAATGAGCTGTAAAGTAACATTTAGGACGTGGGCCTGCCAGAGGATGTGCGGGCTGGGGGTCAGGACAGTAGCTGGTGCCGGGAGAGGGTCGTCGCTCGCCGGCCGTAGCTCACGGAGCATCTCTGAGAAGTCAATTATTGGTTGCCGTTACTGTAGACGACTTCCATAAATCGCTTGAAGCTCAGCATTAACTTCCGTGCTCTGAAGCGAGCCTGAGCCGGCCCGGCTCATGGTAGCGTGGTTGCGTGCTGGGTGTGTTGGGTGCAGAGGTGTGCCTCAGGCGCCGCAGACTCTGTATGACCGCTATTTGCGGGATGTGCCCCACTTAATTCAATTGAGTGAGACCTTCTTGCTTTGCGACTCGTTCCCTCTTCGTTGTCTGACGTCTTCACTCCGCGCGTATTCTTGAAGTCGAGTTAGTGAGGTGTTTTCACGTCAACCCTTTGCCTCCTCAAGCTATGCTGAGAGTTACAAATGCTTTAAAATATAATTCGGATTTCCTTAACATGTTATTTTCTGCTGATGTAAATCCTTGTTTATTTCAGTACAAAAATTTGACGCTAACCAGGGAGGTTTGTTCAACCTATGAAATTAGTTTCAATGCAAGATAAAATGCGATGTGACGATATTGGATGGGTAAAACTTTAACCTCCTTTAATCACTAAATGTATGACACTATGAAAAGAAAGTCTTCACTAAGTTTCATGCAATTCATACAAATGTGTAAATAAATGTCACTTGATGTAAACCGATTAGATAGTAACGTGAAGTGATGTGGAATGGTTTTCATTTAACTGAACAGTTTCGCCAATGCTACTAGTTACCAGAATTTTTTTTATTTAATCCCAAGTTGTTACCCGAACAGTGAAGTTCTTGTGAGCCGCCACACATTTTACGCCAATGGGAGGAACTGAGCCGCTTGGTACGGAGGTGGCCGTCAGGAGGCATAGGGTTAAACTGCTCTCTTTTCATTCATTTTTATTAAAACGGTTAGATTATGTTTTTAAGTTCTATATTCTGCTATAGCATGAATTTTACATCAATAAAAATGAAAATATGTTTTTTCAGCTGCATTTAAAAAAAAATGCACCCGTTTTTCGTCCAATTTGGCGGGTACGCTGGGTAAGATCATTTTTTAGAGTACCTGTAATACTTAGCATAAGATGTGCCAGAATCCAGGTTTCACGAGCGGTATTCCGGCAGGGATGAGAGTAATAAAAAAATGTTTGCACTCGCCGGTGCATTCTTCGGCAATTAGCTCTTCACAGAAGTTAAAATAACTAGTCGCAGTTGAATCGGTCGCACTTTCTGCGAAAATCTGCTGCAGGTTTGTTTCGCCAAGTGGCAGGCCTCCGGTGTTTTCTTCCTGGTCTCTTCTCCCTCACAGATGAGGCGTCGCTGAGTACTGCGGAACTTATGGTCAAAGGCCTTTCTTTTTGCTCTTTCCTTTTGCTCCCTTCATGGTTCCGTCATTCCGAGACAACTAATATGCGCGCTACTTGAACGCTAGTTGATGAGGTCTGGCGAGCGAAGTACTGAAATATTGCGCTTTTGTGGCATGACTCCTGGATTTCACGAGTTCAAGTTAGATGGTCGCCTCAATTGAGAAGAAACTATTTTTCGGCCATTAAATAATAATGAAAATTATAATCATAATATTAGCAATAACTCGTAGTAATCATTTTACTTTATTTACAATGAGGAGTTTCTTTCTGTAGTTCCAAAAAATTCCTCATTGCCAATTGTAGGACGACGTATTCTTCGTTAAAAGTTGTCAGTTCTCAGCAACTTGGATTTCAGGTTTGATCCTTCCTGACGTGATGATCTCCTTCCCACCTCAAAGACGCCTCGTAGTTTGAGAGGCCTTGTTTATGACTCTTATGAGACCCTATCGAAATTTGGAGGCAAATTCACTCTGGAATCGCCCACGGAATGACTTTCGGTCATATCCATCAGCATTAGAAGTCTCGATGGGGCGCATTTCGCCAATTTATTGCCCCTTCATCCATCACAAATTTATCTGGCAGTGGCTGAACCTAGATCCAGCGATCTGGGACCTGTCGTTCAGTTTGAAAACTTGATCATTTTTTTCTTGCAACTGTTTCTTGTCAAAAATTTCGTACCGTCAAATTGAATTTTAAAAATTTCTTTCTTTCTAGTTCGACAACGATCACAGCAGTGATTCACTAAGCGCTGTGTAGTTATTTGCTTTAATTCTAGTGAATTTGCAGTCTTTTTTAGCACTAAATTTTTCCACATGAACGACATCATTCGTGTCTACACCAACGTATGGTTACAGTATTCGTCCGCTGTAGCATTTTTCCGGAGAGGAGAGTTTAGTATTTTTCCATACGGACGTCGTGCTCGGAGCAATAGCAAGTGTAATACATAAGGTAAAAATTTCTTCAATGACTTAATATGTATGTCAAGACTACTTCCATTTTCAGATCGAAATGATCTTGAAACCTTCCTCTGGTTGGACTCGTGCTTGAAAAAGAGTTAACTGCGAGGTGCGAGGTGCCAGCCATCACGAGGAGTGTCAAGTCCAGCGTCTATCAGGAATTCCAGGAGGAAAACTCAAGTGATGAAAGGAAGAAATAAAATTCTCTGTTAAAATGAACTTCTCTGACATTTTAAAATTTACATTTAAGAGTTATCGTAGTACGGAGTCTGTAAAGAAATGTCCCTAAATATCTGCCTCTTTGTTTTTTTAGTCCTAGATGTTGAAATCAGAATGGAACTTTCATTTCTCAATGCCGTATGCATACACTTTTGAAAAATTAGCCGTATGTTCTTGATTATCCCCTTAAACTTTTATCATTTTGAAATATTAATGAATATCTTAACGTCAGCTTATTGTATAGTATTAATACATATTCATTATTAACTCGATAAACTGACCAGTAAATAATGAAATGAGTTCAACTTTAGTCGGTGACTCAACGTTCTGATGTCGACAAGCTCATTTACCATTGGATTTTATTCCAAGGTTATTTATTTCTGCAGAGGATGTAAATTGAATATTGGTTCCTTTTTCCGCGGACTTTTGTGGAGTAATTGCTAGTAATTATTTCCGTGGACTTGCTAAGAATTCTTTCTGTTTTTTATAGTTGCTTCAGTTTCTATAACTGTGCAAAAAATTAAAAATTTGAAGTGCGAAGTAGGTTAGTACTTGCGGAAGTGAAATATACGTAATTTTTGGACTCGACAGCAGGTGGGTGACAGTGTACTCGCCTGACGTATAGAGCGTTGGGCTACAGCGCCGCGTCTCCCAAGGCTGGTGAGGCGAAATTGATGAGAAGCGTAAATTCGAGTGTTGTGCCATCGTCCCAGCTAACGAAGTCCTTGCAGAGTAGGTAGCAGAATTTAAAACATTTTATATACTTCAGGACCTGAGCAACGTTTTTTTAAAGTAATTTTCCAACATTTCTGATAACGCTATTTGCCATGAAAATAGCATTGAAAATCTATCTGCCTTCATATTTTACGTAAGACTATCGTTCCTTTATTGACAGCCCACACGATAACCCCTTTCTTGCAACGAGTCTAAAATAGTTCTTAGTCTATTGTTTAAGGGGCATCAGCATAACTAGCTCAAACTGTAAATTCTGAGGACTTCACAAGCAGGAAAGCTACTCTCAGGTGAGTGACAGATCCGCGTTACGTGCGGTTTATAACAGAATCAGTTTTGGGTTGATATTGAGGTTGATGTTACCTCGGATCCGTTGCTGCCTCCGATCAGGTAGCAAATACTTCACATGTTGAAAGGATTTTTTATGTTTCTCATTTGTCTCCCCAATTTCAGCATTCTGTTTCTTTAAAATTTTTTATTTTCCTTTTCTAACTCTTATTGCTTGAGCTAAATAATGTTTAATCCCTTGTGTTGAAGCGTGAATTATTCTTTACCATGTTTTATTGTAAAATTCTCAATTCTAATCGGATGTGTGACGCACTCCATGCATTTTCTAGTCAATTGTATTTGGCCGCAGTCTTATTCAGGCTTAGTTTCCCATCACATCTTCTAAGTTTCCCATCACATCTTCTAAGTTTCCCATCATATCTTCTAAGTTTCCCATCACATCTTTCAAGTTTTTCATCACGTCTTTCAATTGCCCTATATTTTTCTAACGACTCTTGCTACTGATCTAAATAAAAAATAGTTATATAATTACCTTATCAAGCATTTTATTTCACACTATTTCACATAATATTTTTTTTAATTTGTTACGAGTCCATAACAAGCCAATCTTACTTTACATGTTAGATCAGATCATAGCGTCGTTTACCACTCTTATAACCATTGTCGCTTTATTTTGCAACGGATTTTTTCTCAAATACTCATTTCCGGATCGACGTATTTAGCTACGTTCGCACCAAGTCAAAGTCGCTTTCCTTTTTGTGTTAAATTTCCGTTGAAAAAAATAATCAGTCAAGTTAAGCGGAGAATTCAAACTCGTAGTTAGCGCCTTCAGGTTAATTGCACTTCCATTATTTGACTATCGCATTCACTGAGAAGCGACAGATTTTTATTGAGGACAATTTCACTCAGCCTTCGTTTAAAATGCATTCTTCTGCTTCAGTTTTATTTGCATGCTGGTCTGCTGTGGGCGTGAAGTCGTTTGTTTGGAGTCGTTAATCGCTTAAAAGAGTCGTCGCCGCCAGCCCGCTAAGCCGTGCGTGCCTCTAGTCGTGAAATATTCATCTGCAAAGTCATAAGTTGCGCCGCAGTCGTTAAAATGTCACCGGCGCGTTTATAACAATGTCGTTAACATCTGGGACCTTTTGCATTATGAATTACAGCTGCAATAACTGGTGAGTCCTACTCCTGCGCCGCGCAGCCAGGGCGCTCAGGCGGTTCGTTATTACGCTCACAGCTGCCTGCGCTCGTAACTAGATGTCCCCGCACCGCTAGGGAAGCTGCCTGCGCTCGTAACTAGATGTCCCCGCACCACTAGGAAAGCTGCCTTGCGCTCGTATCTAGATGTCCCCGCACCGCTAGGGAAGCTGCCTGCGCTCGTAACTAAATGTGTACGCACTGCTACGCAAGGAAACACAAACAAAATTCAAATCAGCTGCAGTCGTGACTAGTCCGCTACAATATGCTAGGTGTCAGGTGACGTAAGCGCTTTACGTTGGACTGCTGTGATGTAATTACACCACTGCTGACTTTCCTCTTGAATATAATTCTTTTATACAGATAACAAGAGCATTTAATGATGAAATATTTTTACAAGGTAGAACCAAAGAGTAGGCTTTTAGTACTGAAAACCTCCGTTAATCAGTACTGAACTCCTCAAATTAATCAACTATCACTCAAGATCTATTTAAGCATCGATATCTAAGATCATTTTGTAGACAGTTCTTTCACGACAATTTCATTCAGCTTATACGAGTACGTGCTGTTCGATTAACCATTAATGGTAAATATTATTTTTGCAGAGCCATTGCCTCTCGCTCTCAGCCCTGAGGGCTAGCACGTAGCTGCCTCGCCAGGTTAGCTTTCTCGAAGTCACAGCCTGCATTGTCGGCAGACTTGGACGGTCAGCAGTGACTGTCCGTAATTACAGTCAGCTCTTTATAAATTACTATGCTTACGTTTTAGAAAACCTTTCGCAGGACTCCATGACCAATGTACAATGTAACGGTTGGCAACACTTTTAGAACTGATGAGTGTAAATAGAGTTTGCACTCGAACAGGCTTCAACTGTCCGGCTTATGAACGACATAGCGATAGCAGCGTTTGATAGCATGATTCGTTTACAAGGAGCTCTAGGTTTGTCTCACGTTATACTTCACTACGATTCTATTTTTGTCGGAAAAGAAGGCTATCCTTTATATTATTTTGATACTATATTGAGCCGTTTTTTTTCCGACTCATACTTTACAAAATTTTAAACGTTATATCATTTACCATGTTTCTGTTATTTTTTCTTCTCTTACTGCAATAAAAAACGTTTCATTTTTTCAAAATTTTTATTTCTCTATACACTGATGTCGAAGCTTAAAGATGTACACATGTTGTCGAAGGGCTAGCGAAGTGGATTGCCAACCTAACCGTACGTAAATTCTACTTCAGAGGGAACTGGAACAACAAGGTTAGGACAATGAATTAGACTATTTTAAGCAGTTTTTGAGGGCAAATGGCCGAGAAAATTGAAAGACTTACGCCTTCGTGGGTGAAAGGAGAGTTGAGGACTCCATTCGTTAATTGCAGCTTTATTTTTGTAGGAAAAACTTACTGAACCCTGTGACGGTGGCTAAGCTGAACAAAAACGTGAGTTTTTTTACTGCTAGCGTTGATTTAAGTGGAAGGAAGTCTTCGCTTCCACTTAACTCACATGCCGCGGCGACGAATTCATCTACATCTCATTGGTCTTATCTAAAATACTTTGCCCTCCTTTCTGGTGCGAAATTTCCTCTAACTTTCGGAACGTTGACTCCTTCAAGAGCTCCTGCGCTCTAAAGAATGAAATACTTCGCCCTTTGCCCGCCCTCAATGGATAAAGTTCAGTGATTGATTTTCATCGACTGGCATTTTTTACATAAAGATATCAGTTTTATAAATTAGGACGGCTTAACGACACTTCTGAACGACCCTCCTCATATTCTGTCTTCTCGAGAGGGACTGCCCTAGAAGGAGTCGTTAGCCTTCGGCTCTCTAAATTTTGCCACATTTTTTTCTGACCGTTTGCTATCACTTCCACTAGCGCTAAAGTTCGGGTATCGTGAGGCCACGTACACCTACTGAACCATTGTTTCACCAGGCTGTGAAAAAATTTTCCAACGGTGAAAAAATTCCTTTTCCAATAATATATGTTTAAGCTCTTCGAGATGTATAGCTTGCCAATTATTACATTCTCAATATATTCAGGCAAAAGTTTCGAATTTTTCTACGAAAGCGGAATTTGCAAGTTTACATAAAAATATGCGATAAAATTATATTCAAATTCAATGTTCGAGAACATCGAAAATATATGAAAGAAAACTCTGCTGTCACTGTCCGTAGTTGTCTTGAATCTTGAATTAAAATTCCAGACCTCTACGAATTTAGAGTGCGCACGAAGACGAATCAGAAGGAGTTTCGTGATGGAGAAGAATGTGAGAATAAGTCGTTTGTTCAAGCTAAGATCAGATAAAAGTTCAAACTGCAGTCCCTTGTAGAAACGAGTTAACACTCGCGGTTGCCGGACTCCCATCAGGGCCATCCGATGTGAGGGCCGCCGATATCGCTCGACCCCTCAAACCATCGTTTAACCCTGGAGCTCCGTGGCCAACATGGCCGGCACGGACTCCCGAGCTGCACATCATTAGCACCTCACAGAATGGGTGCTCTCAATTAGCCGCACTCGAGCTTGCTTTGTTCAATGCACTCACAAGTTTTGTGCTCGTAGGCCAAAGCATTTTTGCGAAGTTCTGTCAATTTTGCCGCTCGCCCTCGCACGAAATTGCATGCGGTTCACGTGAAATTTTTAAGGGCGGAGTTTTTCATCAGAAATTTTTCCCGTTTTCCGGCGGCATGAGCATTAATTGGCTGTGCGACTTGTGGAGCTCCCATCGTTTTTGCTACGATAGACGATATTTTTACGAGAATATACGTCGTCCGTGTTCGCTTTGAGCTTTTAAACTTCCATCCGCATTCTTTGTAGTTTGCAGACCACTTTTACCCTCGTTGGGAATCATGAGTTTGCTAACCGTTTTAATGACAAAAAATATCCCTTCTTTTCATGCAGAATCTACAGTTAAACATTGCAGTGAATGGAAAATTATAGGGGAGATAACAGTTTTCTATTCCGCTCTCCTTCGTTGATTAATTATTTGCAATGCGGAAGTATCTCTGTCGATTTTTCAATTTCTATGGAAAAAAAATATTACTTGAAAATTTTTAGCGAGTAACCCTTAGCCGCGTTCATTTCGAGGTCTTCGCTCAATAAGTTATTTGTTCAATTTCATCGAATTTACTCTAGCACCATTTATTTTCGTGTGCTTTCCCGTGCCCCGAAACGATCTGGGAATTTTCTTGGCGCTGAGTAAGTTATTTAAAACGAATCGCTTGAAAATCTGTGGGTCGGTCGGGAAGTTTTATCCCCCCGACGGTATTCAAAGGCCTGCATTATTTAGGAGTGACTTGTGATGGCTGAACTGACGGAAGTGTGACCAAATGTTCACCCAATTCCTTGCTCTGCAGAGGAGCGAATGGAAGCGTGCTGTGGCCCAGTTGGCGGGAGGAGGTGATGCTTTATTCAAATGGTGACGTGAGCACACATAAAATTGGGGTTTTGTGTAGTACGTGGCCGTGATAGATGAACGCATCATTAAATAGTATTGAATAAAACATTGAATTTTAACTCAAATAGAATGAAGGAATATGCATCAGATAGTCCTGTGCATGCATACGAATGACAATTATCGGAACAAGAATTTTTCAAAAGAGGATTTTTTCGTAACATTTCCGGACAATGGTATATTATCTTGAAAATTCGTCAAGTTAACATCGTAGGTGAAGTAACGAAGAATTAATTGTAACTTTCACAATTTCAAAGTACTACAAGCTCATCGTTTTGAATGCGCTACATGAGGGTGATGATGTCACTGAAACATGCGCTTCCATGCGCGTTTTTTATTTTAAAATTTAAAGGCATGCTTTCACCCTGTTTACTATTTACATTCACATCGATTAAAGTTTTTAGATTGCTTTTACGAAATGCTTGTGTGCGGCGAATCGTAGAGCATTTAACAAATGATCAACACTTACTCGTAGTGAAGATATTCTATAGAAAATCGGCCCCCTTCATGGTACACCTTATACTCGTAGAAAAAGCGCTCTGATATCCTCATCTCTTCCATTCCCTTGTCTCAAGCGCAGCGTTGATGCTCCTAACTCATGGAATTCAGTATTACAGCACCTGTAGTGTAGAAGTTACGTGCAGATGAAGCCATTGCCACGCTGACTAGAACAGCAACACGATGTGCTGCCAGATGTGCTATGAGCGGTGTGCTGCCGGGAGTTCAGCCTTCTTCCAATCACACCCGCGCCATTGTGGTGAGAGAGAATCCCTTTATGAATTACTCGGTGTTCTCGCCAAGTAATATACGTTCTTGTTGAGATGAAACCTCAGTGTAGAGTTTTGATATTCAAAATAAAGGTATGATAAGAATTCCCTGCGACAGCCGTGCCTGCGCTGTGCTGTGGCTGTCATGAGGGCTGTCGACCAGGCGGCGCTGTAGATGCAGGCCTATTCTCGGGACAGCGCTGCGAGGTACTGCAGTTCTTCGGTTCGCGACCTCGCTTCAATTGAATTTCAAATCGCCCTGCTCCTATTACCATTATTGAGTACTGCTAGGACACAGGCAATCTCTGCCCTGCCGTAATTTCATCAAGACAAGATTCATCTCGTTTGCTGCACGTAAAACTCTGTTGAGCGGAGTGATTTATTCGAAATTTTACACTAGCCTCAAACTAGTTCATAGTGTGCGTGTCGTGGGATGCGTATGAAAGATATTTATGTGCTCCTTTCAATGTATGTAAAGAAACATTAGTAAACCGGAAAGTCTTGAAGACATTTTTTATTTATGAGTGACTGGAAAAATTTAGTATCGCCGCAGGTTATCTGCTTTGCGTTAACTGTTGTGAATTGCTATTCACTATTACGTGTCCCTCTGACTTGATTATCGCACCTCTTTCTCTTAACAATAAAATGTATGTTTGTATTTCGCTCTTTTATATAAACCGATAAATTTGACTAAATAGTGTCGTGATATAGGAGTCCTAGTTTTTATCGACGGCACAAGTTCTGCTCTACACAGAGAAAGTTCGGATAACTTGGTTCCCTGTTGGAGAAAGAAATTTGACGCTGAAACTGATAGCAGTAAAACATTGGAGGACACAAGACTGGCGTAAAGAGCAACATGAATAAGAAAAAATTTTCAGATACCGCTGTCGAGTGTTCCTGAAGTTATAATAGTTAAGTAGATTGCACGTTTCAAGTCGGAATATTTAAGTAGAAATAAGAGGAAATCTATCGAAAAATATGCGTAGAAACCAACGTGCTGAGCTTTTTATGGATGGCGCTCATAATCTCTTTTAAGTAAGTTAACAAAAAGCTCTCAGGCCTGAGACGAACCACCGACTTGTGAGAGGCGTCCAGACGAGCGCTACCTCGTTGACGAGAGAAAGGCCCGCGCGCTTCATGTTGTACTTCAATTAGGTAACTGGAGTGTGAGCCTTGGTCGCTTTTAAGGGAATGAATGAAGCCCAGCCGAGCCCATCCCGCCACCCATAAGCTGCAGAGCGTCCCGCTTAGTGCCTCGAGCTGCTCGAGAAATGGACATCGTTGAGGGAGAGACTCGGCTGCTGCCTGATGCTGGCGGCGCAGGGGTGACGCGTCCTCTTCTGAACGAAGCTCCGTCGTTATGAACTAACTAGTAGACGCGCCCCGCAAATAATGCAGGGACAAATGATGCTAATTTCTTAGGCTGCCCTCATATTTACGGTAAATCTAACTTGAAGCGTTATTTTCAGTATCACTGATACGGACTGCTTTCTCTGACAGTCTCGATTCTGAATACGGACGTGGGAATTTTCTCCTATCTAAGTCCGTAAGTGTGTGACAGAGAGACGGACAGACTAAGCAAACATCATGGGCTATTATTATATAGTGGAATATTTCGCGTCCAAATTCATTTTAGATTAAACACGCAGATCGGTACGGCAAGCTAATCTAACTTTTGCTGGAAGCAAGCGATCAAATTTATTTGATTTCATTTATTTTAAATTGAACTTGACATATTTTGTACCGAATTTAATTTGCGTCTAAGTTGAATCTACCCTGAGTTGAATGAACCGGGCTAACTTTAAATTGAATAATTTTTATAATGAAATGAACTTGACTTATTTTATCTTGAAGTAAAAATGATGTAGTCCACGGTTTTCAAGCATTTAGTTTCATCATCGTCGATATTCTCTGTTCTTAAGCTGTATTTCGCACCTGCAACGGTAAACTGTGTATCTGCAATGTTTCATTACCTGCAGTGTTGCGTTGTTTGCACCTGCAGTGCTGCATTTCCAGTGGCAGCAAGGAAGAGAGGGAGGAGGGGCACACGCAGAGCTCACTGGAAAACTCGTGCGCTGTAGCCGTCATGACGCTTTTTGTCTAATTTTTTATATTAGTCTTGCGAACTCAAAAAGCTGCAGTTGTCATGGCTCGTTATGCGCTTGTTCTGTGCCAAAGAGAGGCTGCCTATCGTCCTGCCGACAAAAAACTGCACCAATGGCTACAAGTTCTCGCTCTCCGCTGAACTGGAACTTTTGCGTTGTTTTCGTTGGACCGTATCACTTATTTTTATACGACAAAAAATAAACGGAGCTGCTCGTGATTGACGGAAATGCCTCTAACGCCAGCTCGCTTTCATTTGCGAATCATGCTTCGGTGAAGTCTGTTTATTGCTGCATGAGCGTTTCATTTCTTGATTTTAGTGCATACCAATAAGAAGCCTGCATTTCTACCTATATCAATCTTTTACGATTTTCTCCCTACATCTGAGACAGAATTGCTCGTAGGCGAATCGATTGATGCTCGAGGTAATCTAACGAAGTACGAGTGATTTCCTTCGATATTATTACGGAAATAAATTGAGACTATTTCATTATCAGTGATACTACGCATATGTACATTGTACGGAGCAGGACGGTATTCTTCAGAACACCTTTTGGTGCCTGGGTACGGCGTCTTGCGTTTTTGAGACTATGTCCTCGTTTGTTTCCTCATAAAGAGATTTGTCAGATTCTAATTGTGGCCGTAGCTATTCATATTGCACTCCTTCCCAAGCAGGTGCTTTTCACAAACACATTCTGAATTCACTCGATTTTTGTAATTTTCCCAAGTATACCACTATGTACGCTCGAAAAGGGCGGTTTAAGTTAGGGCAGTTCAAAAAAGGACGAGTACACTTACTTTAAGCTTTTTTATTAAAAATTAAAAATAATAGAAAATTTGGTGAATTTGCTAGCCCAAGTTGAAGAATACTCACTCGGTCAAAATGAGTTAACTCGTCGTGGCCACAGAGAGTTAATGGTTACCCATCCATGTTACACGGTTCACTGATTTGTTTAGCTTCTTGATCAATTAACCCACTAGTCAAAAAGCTAGAAGAAAGACTATTTCTTTTAGCTTTTTGACTAGTGGGCTCCATGGCGCACTGGTTAGCGTGATAGCCTCGCGGCTTGAAAGTTTGGGTTCGACTCCCGGCTCAGGCACTGATTTTCACGTAACCACGGAGTACTTCCCTTGGAAAAGGAAGCTTAAACCACACATTCCTCGCATCCCTCGAGCGTCAGTAGTCGTAAGGCATTGAAAACCAAACGGTAAACGTGTTGGAATTAATAAAGGTACTTATTTAGTTGTTTTCTATTTTTGCGTGGTGGACCAACAAAATTATTAAACACAAACTGTGCGATCAATAATATTTGCGATCGTGTTCAAAAAAACTGCACTTAGCGGGCTCATACTTGAAAATTTGTTGCCCGAGTGTTTGTACTGCAATTTTCAGACATCCATGCCGTTTGAGCGTTTGCGTGGTGCTATGCGAGACCTCTAATATGAGTCAAACTTAAATTCCAATTTACTCAATTTGTTAATCGAAGCAAGCAGCGATTTGTGTTCTGCCGACTAGATATCGCTCTCCCCAAGTAAATGGAGCCGTTGTCAATAGTGCGTGTCGCATTCGTATTATTGGCGGGCGGGGCCTGTGCGTGGCCATCGTCTGCTGTCCCTTTATGCAGTTAGGGGCCACTGTGCCCAGTGGTCCTGTGTATTCAGTTGGCCATGTGGAAATCTATTACCTTGGGTAAATATGAAGCCGTCTGCACTCAGCGGATGATCCGGGCGATTGGCATGGCGGCTCGACTGTCTTCTTGCCCATTGTTTGGTGAGGCAACATCCTTAGATGGCTTCTTTTAACAAGTTCCAGACCTCTCAGCCAGAGACTTCTCAGGACTCGAAATGATGATTTTATTTCCAGTTTCACTTACTGGAGTTGTGTTTCCTTATTGTGTTTCGTCTGAGGAACTTTTCATTTTTGAACAATATTGACTTCATACCTCAAAGTCGTATAATCAAGCCAAAATAAATTCTTAAACGAGTTTAATAATAATTATCAATGGTATAAGTTATTTTAAAACTGGTAGTTCTTATTATTGACGTGTTACGGGTGCCTCATTGGAGTTCGCCGCCCTGCCTAGCTGAAGCGCCTGGGCGACCTGCACGCAAGCTCAGCGTTTTTTAGTGGGACGCATTAATTCAGAGTCTCTTTCATTAATTGAAATTTATTTTAAACTATTTCGTTGCTGATAAAAAATCAGATCGTGACACCTTAGAGGAAACCTTGAGCTATAGAAAAAATAAGAATTTTTGAAGTTTAATGCAATGTTTTCATTTGATTTGTCACTCGATTTTGATTTCCAAATTCTGTTTTTTAGCCTCACTTTCATTTTGTTGTTATCTTACGTGTTTTAAACATTTCCTCAAAAAAATTCGTGTACACCTCTCAATGAATAGTTGGAAATGTGACTACGACAAGATCTTGTACATGAAAGTAATTGTACGTATGGCAAATGCAACATCAAAAGTATGTTCTAAGGTGAACATTACTTTGAGCAAACTCGTTTTGCGTCGTCACGTGACTGGAAACCGTTACAAATCAAATACGGAAATTTGACAATGGCATTATACTGTGCATTGAATGCATTCGGGAATTCCTCTAACATTTAACAATGTTTGTTGCCATCCTAATACTGTAAGCTTCTCAGCTTATCAGTTATAACTTTGTAAGAAGAAGATATTATTGTTTCTACCAACATCGGTCTTTTGGTCGCACGGTGCAGGCACAGACGCCGTCGTTGGTCTCCTCAGCATTAGACGACGCATGAAGGACGCGCTTACTCTCCTGTATTCAAGGGTTACCCTCAGAAATCTCGAGTAACTGGAACAATTTGACTATATTTGACGATACACCAACGTAATTCTTTAACGATATTCAATCTGTTTTTCCTTATTTACGAACCAGTACTCTCATTTTCTTGCCTTAATTTCCACGTCCGATCTAACCTCAGGAGACACAAGCGATTGCCTTATGCGTGCCAGGCCGTGCCATGGGAACATCACTATTTCGGTGTATCGTAAATTTCAGTAGTTAGGAGTCGAGGAAGACTTTATAGCAAGTGTTGGGAAAGGAATAGCTGCATTACGCCACTTTCTGATGACTTCACCCGGCCATCGCGATAGGGAGGACATTTCGGGTGCTCGAGGGTCCATCCTGCGTTATGGCAGATAATTTCGCTCTCTCGTATTGTTTTCTGATTAGACCATCAACTTTCAAGTGCTGGTCTTTCGAAATTGAAATTCTGAGAGCATCAACTTTTCGGCAAGTCTTGGAAAAAGGAACTAAGCATTTTTGTCTAATTTTTTGTCACTGTATGGTATGGTCTTCGAAAAAACTTTTGTTGATAAAACAACGCATTCATTTAACACTTTAAGCGCGACGTGCGCCACATGTGGTCANTGCAACATGAAATTTTACCTGTGTGGAGAATCGCACTTAAAGTGTTGATATGAGTAATCACCTTCTCTACGAAGTTTTCTACTCTTCCAGATACTCCAACTTGTGCATAAAGAAGGATCGCAGTGCTGACAAATGTTCTTTTTCCTCTCCGAGATTTCAGGGAACCATTAAATGTGCGCTTGGATCACTTCGAGACGCGTAACTTCTTTGCAACGGAATCTTTGACTTCCACCGCATCAGCGAATTCTCCTTGGCGGTCTCACCAGAAGACCTGGAGTGCTCCTCAGTCCCTGGCGCTGGAGACGAGCTCACGTGTGTGCGCTGCAAAACGTTTCCCTTGTGGAGCACAATGAATACTTAAACTCTCGGCAGCCCTAAAATAAACCTTTAGTGTATGTATACTTGAATTATTCTAATGCGTCCGTTTATGATTTCTAGGAGAAAATATATTTAGTATTTTACTCTTACGGTAGAATTTGATGTCATGTTCAAGAATTATTGCCTGAAAAGTGTAATTTAGAAAATAGGTTGTGATATTATCTTAAGCTCTATAAATGACTTGATTATGAAAGCTGCTTTTCATGTTTTTCATTTTTTGTTCTAGTTTACAGTACAAGATGTATGCAGGTTCTTCGTGCATGAATTGTGTGTTGCTGCACTTCAAGTCAGCAAAATGCTCACAACCAACCGTCGGTAGCCCGGCTGCAAATCTAATGCTAATCTTACGTCATTCGCCGATTGTATGCAAATGATCTGAATTTCTTTCATTCGCTTCCCATCGTTCCTAACATGATTCTTTCTACAATTCGTGTTAAATTTTTATGGAGTTTATTTTGCTTCAGACGTACTTTGGCTTGTTTATAAGCGTTATAACGTGGTGCTTCAAGTTTTTATGTACAGAATACAAAGAAAATGTATTAATCTTTACATCAATTTAGAATTTACTGTGCATAAACTTTTATGAGTTCTTTTAATATTCATGATAAATGATGAAGTTTCCGAATTACCTACACCTTATTTACCCTACTTATGTCTTCGGGACCTTTGTTTTGTACCCAGGTTATTTTTTCGTTTGTGTTTGGGTCTGGCGGCATCGACCGCAACAAGTGTCCTTTCTTTTAGAGCTGGGCGAGCCATCCGAGCAACAACTTCTAATTAAATGACCCCCCACGGTAATTGGCGGGCCTTCATTGCCCGCTTCGCTGGCGGCAAATGGCACTCGCCCCTGGTTCCTCGGGTGGGCACTTCGATTGGTGAGCACACTTCGATATGTGCCTCTACAAGTTGTCCGACGCTTCTCAAGCCTTTTCTAAACCTAGACTTCTTTGGTATGCAGACTCGTTTAACTTTTCTGGTGGTCTGACTGACTCTTGGCTTGGAATGTTCTTTTTTTCATCATGGAGCGGAAAAATGCAGCAATGTTTAGAGCGCTGAGCAACGGTAATGCAGCTTTCCCGACGTTACTCTTCTCCAGACTATTTTTTGTCGACGGTCTCCTTTTCAGTTTTGAATCTTGACAATGATGCTTTTTTTAAGAGGAGCGCGCAGGAGGTCATGCATAGGAGAAAAGGCCAGGCAAAATTGTACTGGAGGCTTTGCTTTTATGTTCTCATGCCTTAATGGTTGAGTAGTTGGAGAAGGGTCGCTCTTACTAGAGACTCTCCTTTCATCTGCCTTCTACGAAGCACTTGGTGGAGAATGGATGTTATAACTTATTAAATGTAATCAAAACTACGTGATTCACTCGTCTTCTGAAGTCTTGCGCCCATCGCACTGTCTAAAAATTTTGAATGTGGATAGATTCTGTTGCGTTCAACATGAACCATGCAACGATAACGAAATTTTAGTGTAAATCTGGTTAGTGTTCTATAAAATTCCATTAATGTAAGTAGATAGTTTATGTTCGACTCGTAACGAGCCCTACATAGAGTGTGTACGAATACTAGATGAAAACTTAGGTTAGTGAGTGCCATAGAACTATAAATACTTCTCTCCACCCTTAAGACCACTCGACAGGGTAGCTACTGGTACTGTGTAAGCATGAGACTCATCACGAGTGTTAGCAGAGTGAATTCACTACCATTTTAGGTCAGGCTTTTTCGAGAGTGTGTTCAGTGCATTGATTTCCTAACCTCTTTTGCGGTCGGTCTCGCTTATTATCGACGATCATTTACAGAAATTGCTTTATCGAACCTTTCATTTACTGCAGAGGAAGCTTCACAATTTCCCTCGAGCTAAAATAAAGCATTCATTTGAAATTCTCGTAGCGTTGTAGCACAACTCCGCAATTGGTGCGAGAATTTGGAAAGTCGCGGGCTTGGGGTTTTCTAAGGGTTCGCTGAAATCACTCGTTGGCAGGTCGAAACACATCCCGTTTCTGTGCTGTACAGTTATGTGGACTTTTTGGTGGGCTGTTTACGACATTTGTCGCCGCAGTTACGACATCTCCGGGTGTTGTTACGACTATGGCTATGCATACATGCACGTCAATGCCGCTTCCCTTCCCCTGATCATAGTTCTTGAATTACGAAATTTTCACTACATCTTACAACTGAGCCAACCTATGCTTCAGCGAATTTTGTGTTACGTCTGTTTTCCGCTCATGGCAATGAACACCAGATTTTCTCGTTGGTAAGGAAATTTGTATATGATACCAAATAATTTCTCCTTTTTGGTTTAACTATTTATTTCCTTTTCTGGTTATTGTCATTCTTCATGGAAGAGTTGCGATGTAGGTGCATACAGTGATGTACGTCGCTTCGTGCTACACGCCAACTTCACGTAAGATGTACACGTCCACTCCTTGGAGGCATACACTGTTCTCGTCAGTGCATGAGAGGAACGTCTCGCCCTCTTGAGCTCCAAAGTGCGGTTACCCACTGGAGTGCCGGGTACGAAATGCGTCCCAATTATATTTTTGTTTCACTTTTATATGTGACACTGTATACAGCGTCACATAGAATACCGAGAATTTTTTAAAAACTCGTTAAAGATAGAAATAAAACAAAAATATTTATTAAGAACAATTGAACCACTACGACTTGCTTTTTAGGCAACAGCAATCTTAATTACCAATGTTAGACAATTGCATCCTGTGGAAGGCGTCCTTCTCTGCGTATGTATTCTTCCAATCTGCTCTAGAGGCTCCTCATCGATTGCTCAAACACTTCAGCTGAGATACCACGAACTTTGTCTTTAATTATTTGTTTCAAATCATCTAGTGTTCTTGGCCGAATCGTGGATGTCAGAATTGTAAAGGTAGGCCCGCAAGAAAAAAACTCAAGCTGACAAATCCGGTGATCTTGGGGGCCAGGGAATGACAAGGAACCTTGAGATGACACGGTTACAGGCAGAGATGTTGCAGTCTTTTGTTGCACCTGTGAAGAACAATATTCTTCTACTTCACTGAACTTGATTTCGACAGGTTGGTCCGACATCACACACTGCAAAGCAATCAATGGTAGCTGTGCGAGAATTATTCGCTAACCGTGTCATCTAAAGATTACGTAATCCAAAATCTTAATGAAAAAGTTACTTCAATCGAGATCCAGTATTTAAAACTCCATCAATCAAAATCGCATCAATGTAAACCTATGTAATTTCACAATCGAATTGTTCGTAGCATTTAATTTCGAAACTACAATAACTCAGCGTTTCTTCGAAGACAGAAAATTATCAACATCATGTTAATTAGAACATTTTCGTCGGCAATACTTTAACTTAGAACACATTGATCGAGAACACATTAATCAGAGCTGCACTAATTGAATAGTCAAATGATGTCGAAAAATTCATCTCCAACCTTAAATTGTTTTCAGGGAAATTGTACGAGTATTCAACAATTTTACAATGAAGAATTGTCGAACAGTTCTTCAATGTAGAAATTCGGATTCTTCGCTGCAATTCTACAATGTAGAATTGTTGCGCCGGTATGGTTGCCGAAATCACCTGATCTAAAATATTGTAGTTTCAGTCTTTCCATCTACAACGAGGCTGAGTTTTCCGTTCTACATCTAGAGAACGTACAACCACCACTCCCTTGAACTTCCTGCTCACTTAGTGCGAATTTACGACATTGAGTCTTCGAGTCTTTTTCCTAGAGCAACAATTCCACCTTATAACAGTTGGATAAATTCAACTTTCTTGATCGCTTTGCTCCTGTCTACGAGTACTTCCTCGATCCTGGGCGTCGTCATCACCTGATCGTATGTATCCGGCAAACGAGCACCGCCTGCATTTCAGGGTCCACCGTATTACGTTCAGGCGAAGATCTCGGGCGCGTATTTTGTGCTTGTTTTTCGCCTGTTATTTACGGAAGACTCTTGCTTGCGATAAGACTTGTTATTTTAGCCCGGTCCAAGTGGAATGTAATACCTGTTGCTCGGGGAACTTCAATCGCCTCTCGAGCGCAGGAGGCAGAATGGATTGCTCGGTTCGTTTTCGAAGTTGAATGGCAAACTGCGTCGATGGACGCTTTCTCAAAGCTTTGCGTCCACGCGCTGCTGGCCTCGCGTGGACGAATTCAATTGAACAACTTCAATGTTCTTCTTTATTCACCATTTCATCTTGCTTTCCCGTTCCAAACGTTTTTCGTCTGCATTTTTCTTTCGCCTAATAAAACAGTTTTATACTCTCAACTTAACATAAAATCTCAGCGCTCTTAAGATGTAGCTGCTTCAATGTTATTCTGCTCCTTTATGTGAAGCAAATGTCACGTGCCCCTCTACAAGCGTTGTGTTATCATCTACGAAAAGCGCTGCACGTCAAGCGCTGCACGTCAAACGCTGCACGTCAAACGCTGCACGTCAAACG
>VOMN01070548.1:0-11043 GCA_014899125.1 Orchestia grillus | reverse complement strand
CTGAGCCGAGATTTGAACCAGGGTCCTCTCGGTTACGAGGCCATTAAATATAGCTTCTTCTTTTTTAAGGTATGCTCTCGCGGTTACCAACTGCTCCTTGTTTTGATATTGATTTTTATTATCATCCTTTATTAGTCTCATATGTGAGTTTGTTTTGAATATCTTTTTAAATTTCTGTTTTATCTTTATCAAAATTTTACTGATAATGGGCTAGGGCCCGAAACGTCTTGTTTAGAAATTTTAAAAGTATAATGTGATAATGTTTTAAAGAGTGGTTTTTCCAGTAACATTTACATTAGAGTTGTTTTTAGCAAAATTTTCCTGCATATCTGGAATTATTCAGTTGATTTCTTCTATGATATTTTTTTTAACTCATAGAGAGTATTAAGCATATTGAGGTAAACTTTTCCTTTCAGGCATTCCTACACGAAAAATCTGCAGAGGTTAAATCAGGAGATCGTGGGGGCCATGGAACGTCGCCAAAACGTGAAATTAAACGACCAGGAAAGGCAGTTCTTAGTATTGCCATGGTTTCTCTCTCTTGCTGTATGTGGTGTTGCCCCATCTTGTGGAAGCCACAAATTCTGCATGTTCAAATCTTCCAGCTGTGGCAATAAACATTCCTGTATCATTTGCCTGTAGTTGTATCCTTTCACTGTCGTATTGCTCCATAAACATCCTCGAAGAAGTATGGACCAATGATTTTTGCACTCGTCATGCCACGCCAGACGGTAACCTTCCGTGCATGAAGTGGTTGCTCATGTATTATCCCAGGGTTTTCATAACACCAGAATCGGCAGTTTTGTTTATCAACATGCCCATTGATATCGAAATTGGCTTCATCAGACATTAGGTGGGAGGTAAAAGTTTCATCATTCGTCCGCCATAGAAATACACGTGCGAGTCCTTTCCTTCTGGATGGTCTGCAAACTTCAATAATTTTGTTACTTGAATTTCAAATGGAAACAGTTTTGAAGGTTTTGTTAGGTAGTGTTGCTATGATCTTCGTGAAATTTTTAGTTGACAGGAACGTTACCTAGATGACGTTTTTAAATCTACTGCAACACCCAATGAAACACGTTGAACTACACATGCATTTCTTACCGATCTGTATCTGTCAGAGCATTTTTTGTCTGCTGTTGAGCTGATATCTCTGAATCTTGAAATCATTGAGAATACAATGTTTGGAAGGCCTTTGCTGATTAAATGTTTTTACGAGGTCCCTCTGAACTGCCCTTAACAGTCCATTGCGAGAGAAATAACTTTCCACGATCTGTGCTCGTTGGTCCTTGCTCTATATCGGTATTTTTGGAACATGATTATTGTGTAAATTTCGTTTACGAAATATACTACAAGTCCGTATCATTAATAAGTAGTAAAATTTCAAAAATTCTTCTTTTATTTCCTATGTAACACATTTTTACTATGAGCAAACACAGCGGATGTACTATGGACACCATAAGCAAACACAGGTGATGTAATCACGCTAGCAAGGACAAAAAGTGAGCGCAGACGACAAGGATATTAGAATAAGAAGGAAATAAGAAGGACTACGAGTACTCACAGACTCAGAAAAATAAACAGTAGTGAAAGGAATAGTGTACGTGGGAAAATCATCCGCGCGGATAACAGAAAATGAAACAGTAACAAAACTGAACTAACCTGAACAGTTGGAAAAAGAATAATAAGCACTTGAGCTGTAGCAAAATAGTGACACTTCGAGCAAAAGCAATAAGAATAGATGACATATGAATGTTAGCAATCAGAATTATAGCAATTTGAACAATAGCGATATTAAATAAAATAATTTCAGTAATGACGTTAGGAATGAAAGAAACTCGAACTTGAGTAATGTTTAAAGCAAAAATGGGCGGCAGCGAGAGAACACAGCTGTTCTGAGAGCTGCGCTGGTGCGAACTCTAGCGGGTTAGTCTAGCAACTNAACAACAACAACACCACAGTCAGAGTCGGCAACAACACTGGTAAAACAACAACAGCACCACAGTCAGAGTCGTCACACCCGTCAGCTGTCAGGACAGTCCTGCATGGGACAGTACAGACACACATGTACCATACATTTTTTTTAAACGCTGAGCGTATTTGAAGCCAAAACGTGAGCAATAAATATTTTAGTAATAACAGCAACAGAGGAATTTGTTTTCGAATTTTAGGCAGCCCTTACAGACCGGAACTTATGTGTAACGGTTCCGGATATGGGACGAGTGGCACGCCAACATGACGTGACGGTCCCGGCCATGGGACGAGTGGCACGCCAAGGGAGTCCTGGAGTGCCATGCTGGAGTACGGTCATCGCAGCAGGAGGGACGGCGGGCTCTGCTGCACGTGTGGTGCTGTAACCAAAGATGAACTGTGATATTAGATTTGAAGCGCGTTATTTGAGGGTTGGCACAGCGTTATTATACTTATGGTGCGTTATCTATGGGTTGCTACATCGTTATTATACCTATGGAGCGTTATTCATTGTTTGTTACAGCGTTATTATCTTTAAAGCGCTCTATTTCCAAGTTATTAAACATGATTATACCTAAAAAAGCATTATTTTCAAGTATTCAGCACGTTATTATCTTTAAAGCGAGTTATTTACCGGCGATTAGCGCTGTGTCATATTTACAGCTCGTTATTTACTCGTAATTGACACTTATTATCCTTAAAGCGCGTTATTTACAGGCGTAACGGAGCGACAGAACCCTGCAGCAACAGGAACACAGCGAGGGTCTTCAGAGCTTCAGGAAGGTGAGATCAGAAGGAACAGCTGCATCGTTTGTGAGAGAGGAGTGCTCCGTATGACGTCTGCATGGACACATGTGACTGGAACGAGACTGCAGCCGTAACAGCAGCTCTACTATTATCTCATTCGACAGTGTTATCTTGACTAGCAGCTCTATTATTATCTCATTCGACAGTGTTATCTTAACTAGCAGCTCTACTATTATCTCATTCGACAGTGTTATCTTGACTAGTAGCTCTACAATTATCTCATTCGACAGAGTTATCTTAACTAGCAGCTCTACTGTTATCTCATTCGATAGTGTTATCTTAACTAAGGAGCAGCGGCAGAAACTAAGGCAATATAGTAGCGATATGAGCGACTATCGTAACTAGCAAATCGCAAGTAGAACTGTAGCAATACGAGTAATAGCAATAAGAACAGTTTCAGTAGCAGGGCTGCCTTTTAAACTATCTTAACTATGAAAAAGTAACAAAGAAAAGGAATACAATTAATAAAAGCCGATACAATAATAGAAGAGCCGCTGTTTTAAAACTATCTTAACTAGCAAACGGCAGCAAGAACTACAGCGATACCAGCCACTATCTTAACTAATGAAAAGCTGCAAGACTTGCAGCAATACCAGCTATACCAGCAACTATTTTAACTAGTGAGAAACTGCAAGACTTGTAGCAATACCAGCAATACCAGTAACTATCTTAACTAGTGAGTAGCTGCAAGACCTACAGCAATACGAGCAATAAGAGCAGTTGCAGCATCAGCAGGTAGCTGTAAGACAAGAGCAGCGCTAGAACAGCTCTGCAAGAAAGCAGTCGCTCAGGTAAGGCTGTTAAAGCTGCACACTATACTCCAGGTGTTCCCCCCCCCTCCCCCGCGCCAGGCCGGGGGGAGGGGAGAAAAAGGAGGGCGTATGGGGGGCAGGATGACGGGGGGGAGAAGCACATCGCGACACAGGGGAAGTTGTTACTTCTGGGGCTCAACATGGCACGGAAAAATATATGAGAAAAAAAAATAGAAATCTGGGAATGCTTGCTTGTTTCTTTTTAGATTCGTTAGTTTTTGCAGAGTAGAGCACAAGTTGAACGTAGAAGACCCTTTCCACCCACATCTGGAGCTGTGTTGTATTACGTGTAGAATATGTGAAGGAGAAACGTTGTTTTAAGGAAATGGATGCATTAAAGTATAAAATTCGAAACGAAGTTGCTTGTGTAAATCGGTTGCTTTCGTACGTAATTGTAAGAGCGAGAAATCTATTTTCAATCGTGCGAAAGTTCAGACATACCCCTTTTCTTTTGAATTTCCTTGATCGTTTCAGCGAAATAAGAAATTGGGTCTGGCAGCGAACGCGTTAACGACAACACCTGCGAAGAGGTCGTGGCTGCAGACTCGTGTCTTTGTGCCACAGGAGATGAGCTCGAGGTGGAAACGCGTTACAAAAGTGGAGGGCGAGACGCTGCAGAAGGTGCGAGCGCGGCAGCGCGGCTTCACGCTGTGACATGCGTTGTTACACGAGGAGGAGACATTCCGGGGCCCTCGAGACGTTCCGATCGAAGCATGCAAATAAAAAAGGCGTTAAGTGGAGAAGAGTAAATTTTTCGAAGCATATTCACGAGTTGTCTGATCAGTTCAGGATGAGTAAATAGATGAGGTGGGAGACGTGGGATAGTTATTTTTATGGTTCCTGCCCTTGTGTGAAAATTTAATTCAAAATAACGTCTATATCCAGCCTTGCTCTACAAAGCGACCGAAAATCTACAATAAAGCATTTGCCTACAAATCTACAATAGGTCACCCGCTACCAAAATCTACTGTAGAATATCTGGTTACAAAATCTACCACAGAACATCCGCCTCCCTCACTGTTTACTACTCGTGAATTTGATCATCGCGGATAAGAGTAGAAAAGGGGAATTTCTTTATCAAGATCCGACATGCAGTTGAAGAAATGGTACAGAGGCCAAAACAATCATTTCCTGATATGATAGCACCGAAGAATTCTCTCACTCATGAAAGTCATGGCACTTTTCAGTGAAGTGATTCTAAGCCAGAAGCCAGACTTGAGCTGTCGTCGGAGTCCGTCGCTCCTGGAACAGTTTCCTGACGTTGAAGAAGGAGTCCATTTCCTTGCACAGTCGGTGCTGCTCGTACGTGTCTCAAAGTTCCACGGTTTTCTCGTACGCGAAAACTATTTGATCGCAACTATTCGTGATGCGCGTGGAATAATTCTCATACGTGCTTACAAAATTTGTAAAATTGACCTCCGGCAACTTGTCGTGGTTACGAGCATTCATTCCTCAGCGGTACTTTCTTCCTTTTATTTGAAAAATGGGGCATGTGTATTTTTATGATTTCAATTACAGTTTTATTTTGTATATGTGACGAACAGCCCTCGAGTGTGCAACTAGAAGCAAGACTGTAGCTGTTGAATCACACAAAACTACTCTTTACTCAATACATACTAGTGCATTAGGTGGGCTCTATTGGACATTTGTTCACTCAAAATCTGAAACATTTATCTGTATAAAATAAGCTAGTGATAAGCTGAAAAGTGCAAAGGAGAAGAACATTCCAATTGTATAAAATTAATCATGACGTATTCTCTTACCTTCACTCCGAGCGAGCAACAAGGGAGCGCCTACCTTGCCATCGGGCTGCGGTACAGCGTGTGTAGAGCACGACGATTTAGCCATCATTCGTTATTTCTGTTGCCAAACCTGGCTATGTAGGGACTGCATGGTGCGTGTGGGGACACGTGGGATTAAGAAAGACGAAATTGTGATCCTGAGTATAGCTTTTCTTGTAGTGTTACTACCTATCGAATCTGGTAGGTAGTACGCGAGTTCACCCAGCCAAGCTCACCTTCTCTTGAATAGATATTGGTAAACATTTACCACTAGATTTCATAAAAACAATACCAGGGGAAGGTTTAGAGATGTACCTAATGGAGGACATTTTAAAATCAGAAAACCACGTGATGTCTGTGTAACTCGGTTGAAGCAGCTATTCCCAAGCTGAATTTTGGGCACACGTTTCTGTTTCAAAACATAAGGAGCGTCAATGAAATTGCTTGCTAGCTTCCTCGGTGAGTCATGTGGGCTCTGAAAAAAGTGCAGAATATCGTAAACAAGTCATTAATTTCAAGCATCCTCATTCGTATAATATTCAGTCCGATGTACGCAGTACTGCACTGACAGGTGGAAGCAATATTTTATTCAGAAGCTCTCGTTCCCGAACTGTAATCTGAATGAATTGTCTTACGAGCTGGGGAAAAATTCACTGAATTTCGCTTTAATTAAATGCTGAATGTGAAGTGTGCTCATGAGCTGGGCACTGTCATTAGGCCTTCCTTGGTCCGAAATCCAGGCTTGACATGTCCAACGAATGTAGCTTGCACCTGTAAATTGTTATTGCTTCTCAAGTAATTCAACTACGCCGGATTTGGAAAATGAGCTCCATGGAAATGAAAAATGTGAACTAAGGTAAATTTAAATTATTTTCTAACGCATGAAGAAGAATTTAATTCATTTTGTAGTTTTTTCCAACGAACCGAATCAACTTTCTAATATGACTATTGAATATCATTAATCAACAGCCTGCTAACAATAGAAGCAGCGGTATAAGCAGACGTCGTCGTCCAGAGAACGAGATAGCTTTTGATTCGACTAGTTCAATTTAGTTAGCTTTAGTAAAATCTTCATTAGTACATTAGTTGAAGACTTCTGGTGCTACTTGTGTAACAAGTCCATAAATTATTATGAATGGTTTCTCAACTTTGAAAATGCGTGCTTCTTATTCTATAAACCATGATTCTTTCCTTTATTCAAATGTCCAAATTTTCTGAAATTTTAGTCAATTTTCTCTTATCTCCTAAACAATTTTCAGGACCCGCGACACTTCAGCATCTGTGGGAGCTGCAGGTTTCTGCTTTCCTTCTCATGAATGATTCCATAGCTCATTCTACAATGAATTCATTTTTCGTACGTGGTTATAATAACGGAGTTCTGACAACACTTTTAAATGGTGCTCCCCTACGCTACTCTTTACCCCTTAAATTCGAGCTTTTCAGTTTTTTAATTGACTTCAGAACATTACTAAGCGTCGCTCTTTCGCTTCATTTTTACTTCAGTTTCCACTATGCTTCCTTATTGCTTCTATTGCTTCCCTCTACCACCTCATTTCCCCTTCCTCCACCACCTCCTTCCACTGTCCTCCACAGCCTCCTTCCACTGTCCTCCACCGCCCCACGTCCATCATTCACCACAGTACAGTAGCCTCTCCCAGCACCCCAATGCCCCGCACTTCACTGCATGCTTCCCCCTACTTCACCGACGCTCCACTCCACTTCTTTCGTTCATTTCAATTCCATGAATTTACCTGAAAACTTCACCCCTACGAGCCCCCCTCTGTCTCCCCCCCTGCATCCAGGAGGAGGAGGAGGGGACTCAACATTTTCCGGCACTTCACGTTCATGGAAGCTGGAACGCACGAAGCGGTCGAAAAAGGTGACTGCAGATGTATACATCTGGGGTAATTGTGGAGTGAGTGTAAGCGTAGGGACAATCGGGTCTTATTTTTGTGTAGAATTATCACAGCGAATGAGGCGTGAAATTGTCGTTGAAAAGTTAATGATTACGGTCGCTGTAATTCAAGGTAGGTCAGTGAGAGGTGTTCTTGAGAATGAAAGTCCGCCGAGTTGTCAGCTGGAATGCAACGACTTACATCACGAGATGAAGCTTGGCCTTGGGCCGTGATATTCGGACCCTGGAATTTGACCTTTCAACTTAATTCAAGTTTAAAACTGGATAAAACTTCAAGCTAAATTGTCATTCTCCGTTTTACAACTCATGAATAGTTCTATATGACATTTTGTCCTTCTCATCATTGTGTTTTGTTGTAGAATCATTTTCTTTATAATCTATTCCTCTTTGACCTTTTCCATCTTAACGCGTTCTTCGTCTCCCTTTTCCTTTAAAATACCCTGCTTTCACACCTTCTTTCAAAACCCTTTCCTGTACCCCATATTCCTCCACAACTCTTTCCTCTTCCTTCATTTCCTTCATAACCCTCTCTTCTTCCATACGTTTTTTATAACCCCTTCTTTTTTTGCTCCTCTTCCTAGGCTTCACAGTCCCTTCCTGTTTTGAAGTTTCTTTCACAAACCCTCACTCTTCCACATATTCTTTTACTAGTCCTTCCTCTTCTTTACGTTTGTGAGGACTTCCTCTTTCACACACTTTCTTCATTCAAACTCCTTCCTTTTCTGAGTTTTCCTTTACAACTTATCGTCCTTTCTTTCCGTTCCTGTCAGGAATCAAATTCGCTTCTTCTCCTTGCTACCTAGTTTCAGCTCCCCTAAACCTCTTCTTTCACCATACCTTCCACCATTCTTTCGATTCCACCTTCTTCCATCTCCATGTCGTTCAATCCTCCACTAGTTCACTTCATTCCTCGGATCATTCCAGCACATTTCTGCACTTTCCCTCTTCACAGCACTTTCACCACTTTCTCCTTGACCGCCCTCTCCTCCAATGCCTCTCTTTCACCATCTTCTTCCCGTCTCCCACCCCTGCGTCCCTCACCACCTCACAGTTAACACGAGTGTTCTAAGCTGTGCATTTGTGTGATGAAATCAATATGGCTGCGGGGACTCCAGCGATCTGGCGGTGGGAAAAAATGCTCTCGGAAAGCGCTCTGTGGGAGTGTTCCCTCCACAACAAACGACGCGCCACCGCTGTGAATGGGGCTAGTGGGGAGAGCTCTCCAACTGGCAGACGAGGCGGCTGAACGTGGGTGTTGCAGCTGGCAGACGCGGCAGCTGAATGTGGGTGTTGCAGTTGGCAGACGAGGCAGCTGAATGTGGGTGTTGTAGTTGGCAGACGAGGCAGCTGAATGTGGGTGTTGCAGTTGGCAGACGAGGCAGCTGAACGTGGGTGTTGCAGCTGGCAGACGAGGCAGCTGAACATGGGTGTTTGCAACTGGTCATTTTTCTCTGAAAATTTCGTAAACATGTAGAATTACATACAGACCTCATTGATGTAAGTAAATGTTAATGTCAACGCGCAAAATTGACTACAACTGTAAATTTCTCTCGAATTACCTCGTCTTGAATTAATTAAAATGGAAATACTGAAGCAATGAAGGACTGGGGGAAGTGAAATTGAAAGCAAAATAACAACAAGAGCATCAGGCAGAGCTAACAGTGGATTAAAACCTATTCAATGCGGAGTACGTCGACTTAAGGTAGCTGCTGACCGCTCGCTGAAACTCGATCCAAGTCATCTGCATACCTGTGAGAGCGACGCTCCAGCAACTGACGATGTGTTGCTGTAGTAGAATTAATATCCATACAAACAGGGTTTGTAAGGGACCTTCAGCGTTCTTTAACATCAGAGTCTTGGACATGACTCGACTTGGTTGGGGTTTTTCCCTCTCACTACTTCGTAGTTTGAATTTTTTTGCAGCAAGTTGAGGTGTAGCGCGAGCTCTGTGCTACTGTGTTGGCATCTGTGTGTGTGTGTGCTGTGTTGGTGTCTCGTTGTGGAGTTAGACCCCTGTGTGTGTGAACGCCGTGTTCGTTCCTTGAGGAGAAGCAGTTAACGTTCAAAACCAGGCGGGATAATCAATTTTCAGAACGAGATGGAACAGTAAACGTTCTGAACAAGATGGAACAGCAAACGTTCAAATCTAGAAGGAACAGTAAACGTTCAGAACAGGAAGGAACAGTAAACGTTCAGAACAAGAAGAAACAGCAAACGTTCAAAAGAAGATGGAACTGTTAAAGTTCAGATCAAAAACCAACTGCAGAGGCATCTCCGTTATTTCAAAGGTAATCCCTCAATCTGATGGTGCGTTGTACGCGTCAGCTGCCTTATTCTTCTCGGTGTGTTAGAATTCCGTAGGTGCACTTTAGTGGCATCGGTGTTTAGAATTTCTACAATACAATACTAAATTGTTCCGCAGTAAAAACACTACATTTGACTTGTAGCGACGTAAGCATGAAGTTGAAATTTCAAGGTATACTCCAATCTAAAAAATTGTACTCCAGAAATTATTTTTTCTTTGTTTCATTGTAGATAACAAATTCTGCAATAAGAACGATGTTAATTTTTAGGTATTGTAATCCCTTTCCTCACGTTTTACTCCATTCAGTCCCTCAGCGAGCTTAGAACTCGAGTAAATTTCTCAGCCATTTGTTCTCAGGTCCCATTTTCGATTTTTCTTGAGGAAATTTTCTCCATGTGATCAAAAGAGCCCCTCGAAGCGACGGCCCTCCCAAGTACATCATGCAAGTTGTTTTTCCTTGAGATATGGCCCTCAATATGGCGTAACTTTCTCCACCGTTTAGGGTAACTTATTGAATGGGGCTTATTTTAGAGATTTCTTCCCAGCGACGCCCGCCACTGGGTCCACTTGTTTACATGCTCAATCCTGCGAGTTTTTATACGTGTATTTATTGCACCTCTGCTGGAGGGAGGGGCGAAAGGCCCGAGACTTCCTTAAGTTCAAACAGTGATGAAATAACTGCGCGCTACTCGAGAAGGGGAGTAGAATGGCATCGAAAAAATGAAAATACGTGAACGAAATATGGAAAATTCAGTGTTAAATTTAACTAGTTCTCACACCAAAAGACTGAATATGGAAATTACAGTGCAAAATTATGTCAATTCTGACTCCGAAATAGTTTTTATCACTTTTCTGGTCCAGTCTTTGTGTTGAATCGTTAGTTCCTAAAGATGGCTGATTTTATTTTAGTTATTTTTGCCTAAGAAGTAAATATTAGTCTTTTAGTAAACAAATAATCAAAAACGGTATAAAGTAACTGGAAAAGCACAAATTAATGTGGATGTATAATTTTTTGAACAGAAGTGTCTCAATACAGAATTTCAGGTTACTATGAATAACAATTGAGAACAACGCTGGAAGTGATTCTGCGTGTCGTCAATACAGACTTGGGTCCTTCCTGTTTTGCTATTGGGTACAGCCATCCGACGATCGCCCATATTGGACTGATTAAACTTTGTTAGCAAAGTACACAAAGACCCCCAAAACCTCCTAAAGAACCCACATGTAGTATTTTTTCTCGATTTTAGTTGACTTTTAGTTTAGAATTTTGATACGTCTGAAGCTCGCATTGTTTTATTCATCCTTAGGATCTGGATGTTCTGCGCGTTGCTCAGGATCTCGGAGATCAGGAAAACCTCCAGAAACACGTTCAGGATCTCGGAGATTAGGAAAACCTCCAGAAATACGTTCAGGATCTCGGAGATCAGGAAAACCTCCAGAAACACGTTCAGG
>VOMN01070541.1:8036-18456 GCA_014899125.1 Orchestia grillus | reverse complement strand
GGGTGGGAGGTAGGCCAGGGCCCCGCTGCATCAAAGCCGTCTCCAATGAAGGGGCATTGCGGCGTGCGTCTTGCCAAGGGAAGGGGGCCTGGAGTGAAGGGGTGAAGAGAGGACAAATGGAGCCCAGGGTGAAGAGAAGGTAAAGGACGCCCGGACTGTGGGGCGCCTGGGCCCACACGATGGGGAGCCAGTACCATTACGGAGGGGAAGGGGGCCAGGGAAAGGGGAGGAGTAGTGACGGATGGGGGCTAAAGAGGGGTAGGAATGGGAGGTCGGCAAAATATGAGGGTTCTCTAAAGAAGCGGCCATTGTTTTGTTTTTTTCATATCGGCGTTTCTTCGTCGTCAAAGATACGAGTCAGATCTTCTAAACAAAGAAAATTGAATTTGATAACGTAATGCTAAGCGGCATATGAGAAAATATTCGTCAATTTCGTTCTCCCCAATCCAGCGCACTCGTTTGCCTGACTTCACTAACGTTCGAACTGGTGTTCAATATTTTGTCACAAACCTCTGGTACCGCGGAACAACAGATTTGAAAACAGAGTAGCATTCTGTTTCTAATTTCGAATTGTTGAGGAGTTTAAACTTGTTTCAAATTCGAGTTACGGAGCATTGTGTTTGGGCGAACTGTCTCCAAATTGGCCGCTGATCACTGCACTTCCATGACTTTGCCGTACTTAGCACAACTCATAGCAACTTTCTCATTTCAAATTTAAATAGTAAATTTAAAATAACATAGGGTTGTTGTACCAGTGACACGATAAAATTTGCAGGACTCATAAGCAAGCAAATTGACTGCGCACTTTCACATTCAAATATATATAGCTATATCTCATCTGCTCTCGACGACGGCTAGCTGCAGAACATCCAAATAAGGTGCCAGGCAGACACAGCGAACGAAAAATTCTTTTGGATAGACGGAGGAGCAAATTTAGCGTCCTTCTCCCATTGAAAGCCACAGAAAAAATGTCCAAGAGATCACACGCGGCGGCGCTCGAGGCCTGAGCGCCACGCAGGGGACTTGAAAGCGACGGGCAAACGAGCGGGCCAGGATACGAAAGAAATGTTGCCAAACGACAGACGGGAATTTTACGACCAAAAATTAGTATACTTTCGTGTAAATTCGGTACACGCTCGGAATTAGAGCAGCGTGGGGTTTTGGCGTAGCACAACCCCAGTGGAGTGTTGTGGGGTTCAGTGCCCCTCTGTCACACTCCATAAAACGTTCGAGCCACACACACACAGAGCAACATTTGCGTTGAGTTACCTGTGTTGGTCAGAGTTTTACGACGTTGTTCACACAACATAGCCACTCCACGCGCCTGTGCGTAGAAGTCAATAGTGAAGCGCGTTCGAGTTACCAGTATGAAGTAGGACTAAATTATTTGTATTTTAGGATTACTCATATCTCATAACTATAAATATTGATTTTACTTTAAAGCGTTGGTTCTATTTTCCTATCATTTTTTACTGCAGCACTTAAAAAAATGGAATTGATACAGAATAGACTCACCCGTCGGTTCCTATAGGAACAAGCAACATGATCTGGATCTCGGTAGATGAATTCAACATTGTTCAACTTGGGTTCACGTGAGAAAGAACTCATCGTAGCGTGTGCACATAATACGGAGAAATTCATTCAAAAGATATTACAAGCATCAAAGAACCAGCACGCACTTCAAAACCATTCACCCCATTTTGAGATCGAACTGTAAGAGGACGCTTCAACTTCAGACTGATTAAAACGAAAGAGCTCGCTGAAGACCAGAGCGAGATGGAGGCAAACTAGTTAATTTTTTTTTTTTTGAGCGATGGCTCTTTCTTTGAGCTGGATGTAGAGCGGGCTCCCGAAGAGGAAGCGTGGGGAATAAAAGAACCATAGATGAATTCCACCGTTGTGCACCTTGGGGTAAATTCAGGTCGCTAACCACTTCCTTGGCAAGTTTTGTCAAACGCCTTCTATGTTCAGAGAACTTTTCTGTATTTTCTTTTCAGATGTAAAAGTATACTCGAAATGGGTCGGTTTGCACCGAAAGAACCCAAGGAAAGGCGAGCAAACTAATTTTTTAAATTTTTTATTCAAAATCTAAAATTTGGCGAGCTCACTCGCCAAGTTCGACCAAATACTGCGTGGGCAAATACTATGTGAGAAAATATTGTGTGGGAAAATATTGTGTGTGAAAATATTATATAAGAAAACATTGTGTAGGAAAATTTTGTGCAGGTGAATATTGTGTAAATAAATACTGCGTAAGTAAACATTGTGTAAGTAGATATCGCTTAGGTGAAGTAGATATCGCTTAGGGCGTAAATATGATGTAAGTCAATACATTGTAAGTAACTATGGTGCGCGCAAATATTATGTTATCAAATATCTTGCATGGAAATATTGTGCACTCAAATGTTTCGTCAGAAAACAACAGACTCGAGTAATGAGGCACCAATGAAAACCACAGGCGAGAGTCCAAAAAAAACTCGCCCCCAGCGGGCCGCTGAGCCGCTGAGGCAGACTAGCACTGAGCCGCTGAGGCAGACTTGCACTGAGCCGCTGAGGCAGACTTGCACTGAGCCTCCCTCTCAATTGATGCAGCGAATTCTAAATTGGTTAATTTTACGCTCAAATTGAACTAAAAAGTTAGCATGCAAGGACAATTTAATGGATGCACTTTGTGTTCTTGATTCCATTATGGATTCTTGTTCGTATTTACTTCCTATTCGCACTATGTGCTAGATTTTAATTTTCAAGCGATCATTTTGCCCGTAGCGAACCTCTCTACTTTGGCTTCGTAGTTATGAATTTGAAGAAGGTAAAAACGTATCTTAGAGCTGAACACACTCCACTTATACAATAAATATACAAATATGGTAAAGTAAACAAGAAAACAAATTCACTTCAGTATTAAATCATATACCCGTTCACTATGAACATGAAAGAGATACCACATATAATGTATGAAAATATAAAGTAAACATGCGAAATCCAAAGATCTACTGGGTAAGAGAGAGAAAGAGAGAAACAGACATGCGATAGAAATGAGACTTCGCGAAGTGCAGGGCTGAAGAATTCAAAGACACGTGGTAGAAATATATAATTTTTGAGCTGTGCCAAAACCAAGAAATATGCTGACCATGAGTATACGGTTGAAGTATAACCTTCCATTACAAACAGACACGGAATTTCACCACCAGCTGGAAGAGCAACCACGAATAAATTGATCCACAAACACTGTACGTCAAATGGATTGTGAGAATGACTTCCCAGAATCTTATAGATAAGAAACAGGAAGAAATTTTCGTCAAGTGAAACTCAAATGTTCGGACGGAAACACCAGCGAGGGAGCGCTGGAGATAATATTCACATTTTTACTTCGATTAATGGACTTTACCTGTCAGCAAGTGCTGATTTTGCCGGCTCATGGCTCTGGAGAAACTGCCGTTGTCAGCTGCAGCGATGACTTCATTTGAAGTTGTCAAGTTCCCTTCACTTCCCGTTGAGACATTGATTTTATTGTCAATAGGAACACTGACTTTACATCCGGTAGTAGTGTTAATATCACTGCCAAATGATGCGTCAGTTTCACCGGCTGCTGTAACTGCACAGCAGACACCACCATTAACTTCAGTGGCCGGAACAACGTTGAATTCACTGCTGGCAGTAGAATTTCTTTCACTACCAGCGACAGCATCGACTTCACTGAAAAGAGCAGCACTAAACTTACCACTAGCAGCAGCGAGGACTTCACAGCTGGTAGCAGAGTTAACGCTGTTGCCAGTAACTGACGCACCACTTACTTGGCAGCCAATATCGGCGCCAACTTCACATCCAATATCAGGGCTAACTTCATTTCCAGCTCGATCGTGGTCTCCTAGGACGCGATCAGACACGCACGCCTCAGCTCCCTCTGCACCACCCCCTTCCGACGTCGGGTGGTGCCTGAACCTCTCCACGCTACGATCATCCTGAGCCATGGTTTGGTGGCTCGTGTCATCTTGAGAATGTACACAGGGTTTGATCAGGACTGCAGGAGCTGCTTGGGGTTTGCTTTGCACAGGCGGCTCTTTAGCAGGGTGTTCATTGGGCTGGGTCAGCGCTGTCGAGACTTGAACAACTTCGTCACTCGGGTATATTTGTTTCGTACAAGGCTCTGGTAAAACTTCTTTAGGTTGAATTTTCTCTTTCGAGCAGCCTTTACTGCCCTTGAATTCTCTAGTTTTCTTTAGCGAAGACAAGGTAGGAATTGAACGCAATTTGGAACTCGTTATTGACAGATTGGCTTGTTCGTTGGAGGGGCAGATTTGCGCAGTCGAGCGTCCTGCGCTGTCGTCTCCTGCACCACATGTACTGGGACACACACCCTCTGGAGACTGGTCGTCAGAGGCACAGCTATGTTTCGGTATCACGTTTATACCATTTGAAGAGCCTATAGAGTCGGAGTGAATTCTGGAATCACCATCATGAGAATTATGTTGTAATGACTCTGGCATTTGTACGTTCGTGGTGGCATTAGTGAGATTGTGAGTCTTGTATGAACAATTGGCAGTACTAATGCTTCGGCTTGATAAGGAAGAACGATTTAACTGATCTGAGTTTTCTGAAAGCGCGGTATTCGTTGGACTTGGGTTTGGTTGCCTATCTTCTGCTTCAGAACGTAGAGGATTCGCAGAAGTATGACAATCTTTATAAGGTTTTTCGCTCGCTTCCAAGGAGCGTGCAGCATCTACGGTATGGCCTGAATTTACTGATGCATTTTCTTGCCCAGGGCCACACTTGCGTTCCACCACACACACAGAAGAGCTACCAATGTTTGACTTCTCCAGCATTGCTTTGTTCTTAGAATCTTCGCTGAGACTGGTACGCTCATAATCCGATGTTTTTTCTAATAAATGATCAACAAAATCTTTTTCAGTTTTTGCCTGCTCAGATGAGCAGCGTCCATGACCGTTAGAACTGTTCTCCGGTATTGATGGTTTTGTAATGCTGCCAAGATTTAAATTATTTGTCGAAATTGAAGAATCATCCTTAGAGATAGCGATAATTGGAGCTAATTCAGGCAATGACTGACGATTATCAGCACAACTAAGACTACTCGCGTGAATAAGTTTATTAATTAATCTGGGTTCGTTTTCAGTTTCTGCGTTCGATTTCGAAAGAGTAGAAGGCGACATGGATGCACTCACATTTGCTTCGCTCGCCGCACAATGTGCAGAACTGGAATTAATAGAAACCTCCAGAGTTGAAGGTGCAGCTGAACCCGAATCAGCCGTGGAGAAAGAAGATTCCTTCGTAGACTCTCTGGCTCGAAAATTTTCTGACAGAATTTCCGCATGGCTGCCTTCAGGGACTGTTGTCGTCGTTCCACAAACGTTCGAACGTCTCTGATCCGGAACATTTCGGCCGTTTGTGCTGCCAGATGAGACTTTTTCAGCTGTCCTGATGTCAGCTGAACATTTTTCAGTTGTTGCAGACAATCCTGGACCCGTTCCAAGTTTTTCTGGATGCCTGCCAGGTCTTCCTCGGCTCGTTCCAGAAGATGGAATAGTCGTCACTGGGTCGTGACCGATCCTTAACGACGCATTTGCTGGAAGCCTAAGAGAATTAGAGGGGTCATTGAGAGTAGACGCAACAACGTCATTCGAGTTACTGTTGAGGTGCTCAATTATTTGGAGCGTCATCAGCGAGCTCTCCAGACCCGACGGAGGGTCTACCATAGGAATCGAGGAGTAATAAACATGAGAGGCGCGTGAGGAGGAGCTGGAACATGCAGCAACGCTCGTGCTTGGTGTAAAATCATTCGAGTTTACGCTGGACGGGAGAGCAAGTCCTTGCAAACAGTTACTGGTAGTAGGATGAGCACAACCTGCTGTAGATGGAACGTGGTTAACGACTGAATGATTTTTTCCAAGAAATGACAAAAGATCTTTTGATGTTGTACTATTCAGACCTGAAATATTAGGCGACATCGAATTCGAAGGAGACTGGGCAGATGATAACGAGACATTCGTTCCAGCGTTAGGTAATATAGGAGAGACACCGACGCACATGTTCTTCGATGACGAAGTTGTTGAAGAATCTGTAATTATGTTTGGTGATGACCCGTTAACGGGATCTATTTTTGTACACGCGTACTGATCAACTACGGTAATGACGTCCGATGACATTCCGCTAGAAATATTATCGGCAAATTGTACCGTTTTGTTAACGCACGTTTTAGCTGGGATAAGCAAAGGCCTGGAAACCGCACTTGAAAGGACGGAAGGCAGAGTCTGTGAAGATGAAGAAGCAACATCTTGAGAAGCAGAGGAAGACGAAATTGAATTTGTACGTTTTTGGCCCGATACAGAAGATACATTAGACGAAGGAGAGTCTATTGGGTGACGATAATTTGGTTCTTCTGAAGTCATCCGTGACTGTAAGTCCTCTTCTTTAGTGAGGTTAGGCTCTGAGGTCTTCAGTGGATTTTTGACGGAAGCCTCAGTCTTTGGCTCCGAGGTCTTTACTGGATTTTTGACGGAAGCCTCAGTCTTTGGCTCCGAGGTCTTTAGTGAATGATTGATAACAGCCTCAGTCTTTGGCTCTAAGGTCTTTACTGTATTTTTGATAGAAGCCTCAGTCATAGGCTCTGAGGTCTTTCCTGGATGATTGGAGGAAGCCTCAGTCTTTGGCTCTGAGGTCTTTACTGGATTTTTGACGGAAGCCTCAGTCTTTGGCTCTGAGGTCTTTAGTGAATGATTGACGACAGCCTCAGTCTTTAGCTCCAAGGTCTTTACTGGATTTTTGACTGAAGCTTCAGTCTTAGGCTCTGAGATCTTTCCTGGATGATTGGAGGAAGCCTCAGTCTTAGGCTCTGAGGTCTTTACTGCATTATCAACGGAAGCCTCAGCCTTGACCCTCGCAACGTTCAGCCCTGAGGGTTCAGAGACCTTAGCATGCGACGCACGGCCGGCACTTTCTTTTGCCCTGATCTTAACTTTGATAACTTTCTTGCGGACTGATGGCGCACAAGGGTCTTTCAAAGCCCCCACAGAGGCAGCGCTTTTTGTGCCTTCAATCGAACTCGTGGACTTACTCTCAATAGGGGATGGAACTTCAAGGACAGGCGATAAACTCGGTTTTGAATTATTTTCAACCTTATCTTTCCGAGTGTTTAAAACTGTTAGGGTCTCTTTTCCGAAATTAAATGATCCTGCTGTATCGTTTCCAATGTTTATAACTTTCGAGGAGTCCTGTTCGGAGTTAGGTATATTATTTCTATTTTCATCGGACTTAGTAATTTTTATGGCCTCTTTCTCCTGGATAGTTTTTTCATTAGCACCTTTCTCGAAGTGCGAATTTCTCATAACTTCTTTTTCGTGAACTGAAACTTTGTCGGGAATCTCAACTGGGCGCAAATCGCTGGATGAGGGCGGCTTGGGACATCCCTCAATCTCCTCCAAAATGGCACGAGGCGACTGGGCTTCAGGAAATTCGGAGTCCAATGTGGCCGTTTTGCATCTTTCATTGTGACCGAAGTCGTCTTTTTCACATCTCTTTGAAGTTAATGAAAAATTTTCGCGTGGTTCCTGATGCGAGGTCGCTGTGTAATCGACCGTTGCTGATAGACTGGTGACGTCTGGGACGGATTTGGCCTCGTTAGGCGGGCATTCAGAAACTGGTTCCGCAGCTGCGGACGTGGGGATATTTTGGGGCTCCCTCAACTGTATTTTGGGCGAGGGTTTCTCAATTTTATTGAACCTTTGAGGAGCAGCCGCACCGACCGCGAGATCGTAACTTGTCTTCATGACGATTTGGTAAGTTCCTCCATCGTACGAACTTACGTCATCGTCGATGTCCTCCTTGGATACTTTCCCTGCAGGTTCACTGATATTTTGATCAACAGAATCCGCTAGAACTGACTCGTCTGTTGCCACCACGCTGTCAACTTTAATCTGTTCGTTATAGTCCATAAAGTCACAAGTATCCTTTTTTTTTTCTTCACTGATGTTCTTTTCATCATGAACAACAGGAGCAACCGGTTTTGATGTCTTCTCCATTTTTCTGAGAATGCCTTTAACATTAAAGGAGTTCAAGAACTTATTCCTCCTCTTCTCCTTAGGAGCCGGAGCCGCGGTACTTTCGTTGGCGTTCACATCATGGCCGCCACCTGTGGCGCTCTCTGTGCACGGGATTTTCTTCTCGTGCGACTTCAACTTGACTTCTGGGGACTTCCTTTTGCTGGAATCTTTTTGGAAGGCTACGCGTTCCATTGGCCGAGGCTGGCTGGCCTCATCGGGTCTCAGCGTCGGCAAAAATCCTGGTCTTCCTTCACGCTTCTTTTCCTGCGAGATCTTGGGTTTGGTTTCTTGTTTCACTGCTCGAGGGATGCCGTCATTTGCGCCGATGTCACTGGCTTCTTTTGCCCTTGATTCGCTCCAATTTTCAGTCGCAGGTCTTTGTTGACGCGCGCAGTCGGACACGACGCTCGGACTCCTCGTGTCGTCGCTGAGACCATCACGGCACGGCGCACCTTGTCGAGGCGAGCGCTTCTCTGCAGCTTTGTTCGGCACGAGCTCATTTTCGGGAGAAATGCGATTCTGTTTCGAATTATTATTCATCGAAGTTAAATCCGAAATATTATTATCAGTTTTCGTTTCAGTATTATTTTTCTGAGGGGCTTTGATATCACACACAGAGTTGTTCAAAGACTTTTTAGGAGCCTTCATCCCATTGGATATATTCTCAGACTTTTCCTTGTGTGAGCTTGACTGATTAAAGAATTGACCTGATTCAGGCATTGCGTTTGTTTCAGTCTGATCACGACCCATGTGATTATTTTCACTCGCGTTAGGAGACGTGCTTTCAGTACAGTCCTTCACATTCACAGACCCACCGTTGGCAGGTGCCGCACTCTGGGACGTCGGATAGTTACGACCACTTATAACAAAACGCACGGAGTCGCTACGTCTGGGGACATCATCAGGGGGGCAGTCGAGGCAGGTTTCCAGGTAACAGCTTTCCCGTTTAGAGGAAGTCGCCATTGGCGGGACACAGCAAGAAGCGTTATTCTAAAACAGACGAGATTCTGGTAACTTTGTTGCTAAGAGATCGATGCGGAACTCAGACGCCGCGTTCAGAGCTGAGATCGAGAACATTGTATTGAGATTAAAAAATATCTTCACAATTTCGGTTCCTTAATGTTGAGTTTTACGAAGATTACCATCAGTAATAAATGAACCGTTGCAAGTCCAGTAAACAAAGCTTAACTTTCCAATACGAGTGTAAAAAAATTTCTAATGATCACCGTTATCCAAGCTGGGCCGAGTACATTATCGGGTAAATTTAGCCATTTTTCAAAGTGATGTCATTTTTTGTATGAAATGAACATTAAAGATTAAAAATTCGAACTTCAAAATACGGCAGGCAATGCTTCGCAGCTGAGTGAGATGACTTCGTGGTACCATTCAAAAGAAGCAGACTGACGACAGCAAAAGAATCAACAGAGCACATGAAGGCTGCCTGCTATCAATACATTCAACTCCGTCACTGGGCACAAACAGCTCACAGCTTCTCAGAAAATTCGAGGTTGTCGTTCGTCTAAAATCTGACTCGTTTACAAAAAGAAAACTATTCAAGAGAAAAGAATTTTCGCAGTATTGCAAACGAATACGAACAGTCGATGGGCGACTGACGATATCACCATAAAGCGATAGTGAGATAAGAGCAGCTCCGGTGTGTCCGCACCTTCACTTCCGTCCACACAAACTGGGCACGACACTCAGAGATCACCGACGATGGGGCCGTCGAAAATTGACAATTTCTTCACACATTTCGTTTCCAGAGCTCCACATTTCCATTCATCCTGAGCGGCGCATTTCACTTGCGCCCCATTATCGCACATTTTACTCTGGTCGTAACTTTCGTGCACGAGCGACCTTACTTACACACGCGTCAGAGCGGGGCATTAGGCGTAATATTTTTCTCGTGTATTTTGGGTTATCTTCACGTGAACTTTGAAGCGATGTTGAAAGTCGATTAAAAAATTATTCGCCTTTTTCCCGAAGCACTTTTACTTGACATGGCATCGAAAATACTTCTAATTCTGAAAAAAAGTAAAATGAAAAAAATACTCTCACGTAAAGACATCGAAAAACGATAATAATAAAATCATAATAAAAGAATAACCTCCACTAGAGGCTCCACTAACTAGTTCCCTTCAAAATAATATTAGTTAAGCCTAAACAGTATTAGTTAACTTCGGCATCACATCAGCAAATTTCAGAAAAATTTAGAGAAATGTTAATTAAAGTCACAGTAACATTAGTTAGCGTCTAAGTAGATTCTAATAAATTTAGTGTAATAGGAGTTGACTTCAGAGTGATGGGAGTTGACTTCAGAGTGATGGGAGTTGACTTCAGAGTGATGGGAGTTGACTTCAGAGTGA
>VOMN01070536.1:0-24144 GCA_014899125.1 Orchestia grillus | reverse complement strand
GACAGAACCTAGGATGTGGGCCATCATCTGGCGCGGCCTGACAGAAAGGAAAGATTTACTACCAACATAACAAAGACCCGCATAATCTAATTGCATAACTACATATCTATGTATATAACTGAGCCCTAAATAACATCCTCCAGGGAGCTCTGCGATGAGTACCTGGTGTTACGAACGAGGAACGCCGTGTATTACTGAAGGACACTGACAAGGACAGGCACATTGGTTCAACATAGATTTTTCGTTTATAATTTCTGTAATTCTTTTCCGTTACATAAAAGTTAACTAACTTATTACGATAACCTTAATTTTATACCGGGCACCAAGCTATATTTTACAGCTTGACGATCAGCAAGTACGCTTCGTTCTTTATGGGGTACGAGAAATGCAGTTCATTCCTTAAAATTACCCGATTGAAAAATTGTGTTATTCGTTTGATTTGTACAGTCCAAATCACAGGTGTTAAAGTATAATCATGAACCCGACTTAACACAAAAGCCCTTTTACTTTAAAGAGAATAAAAGTAGAACATCGACAAATATTAACATTATCAAGTATAACATCGGTTACTTTTTCTTCTTAAATTGAAACAAGTTCAGGATTACGTCTACGACATTCGTCTGTTAGCATCTCGTCACGGCTGGACCGACCTTGGGTCTCTCTTAATTTCTCTTTTTCCACACCGCTCTAACTTGAGTGACGCTCTTTTCAAGGGCGAGGTCAATCAGCAAAGAGGCGGCTTTAGGTCGCCAAAAAGTTCTTCCCAGCACATTTCAAGCTTTGTTTTGTAGACCTCCAAAAAAGGATTAGCATTAACAGCTCATCGCGTACATTTCAGGTGAAAAAAAATTAGCAATCATGCTCTCTTCTGAACCTCCCCTGCGGGCCTCAGGACTCCCTCCTCTCGCTTGCATCCCCAACTCAGTGGGAGGAGATCGATACGCTGCGACGGGGAGTGTTAGTGGGTGGTGGTGAATTGAAGTGGTGTTGTAGGGAACGTGCTGGTGGTGGTACCAGCACGTCCCCTACAACACCAATTCACCACCACCCACTGTTAATTGATAATTATGGCAGCAATTGTGATCTTGATAAGAAATAGAGTGATGACGCTGATAGTGACACTGACGCAAAGATTATAATTTGTATATTTTACGACGTAAAATTGCTCGTCTAGTATGATGAAAATAGCAGGCTCTACAAAGTCAGTGCTAAATTAAAGATAGTATTGTCTACGGAACGATCTTGAACATTCGGGCACCGCGTTAAGTTGCGTACAGGCGATGACCGAACACACCGTCTCTGAAGCGACACCAAATAGGTGCGAGGTGATGCGCAAGAGGAAATATCAGAAAAAGTAAATTTGTACGAATCCCGGCCTCCATGAATTTAAGATGTGGTCAAATAAATTGTGCGCTGCGCTTGCTTTTTTTCAGCGTCATGCGTACGTTAATCATTTTTACCCACAGACTTCAACCTTCTCTTGAAACTTATTTGAAACAATCGACTCTGAAAGGACCAATGAAATTTTATAAGTTTCATTGGTACATTTTTATTTCATAAAGCCAAAGAGCCGCGCTTTGTGAAATACTTTATGTTGTATTAACGATACCAATTTCCTACGACTACGTTTAAGGTCATCTTGCATTGGTTATCTTGGTATTGTTCAATATTGGACTGTTCCATGCAGCTCCTGTCAGCTCTTCTTACGAAGCTAGTTGCGAATACAATTCCGGAGCTAAAAGTTAATATCGTACACTACGAAGACAATCAATGAAAGCTTTTCACCAAACAAATTCACAGAAATTGGGAACGGAGTTGTGGAACGGGAACAAAATTTTCCCGACATTTGTTGATCGTAGCTCAAGAATGCACGAAATTAAATATGATGAGTAAATTTTATTAGTAATCAAGGAGAATTTCAGCACTTTTTTAACTTTAGATGCATGCTTGGAGAGGGCTTAGCTCAGAACATCTATCAAGTGCATCAACCGGAAATTGCTCGATGCATACTTTATTTTAAACATCAATGAAGCTAACTGTTTGACTAAAACTCATTGAATGCTTCATGAATATTTTATTGAGCAGTAATAACAGTTCCCTCTTAAATTAATTTAGGTTTTCATTACACGAGAGACGAGAAAAGCTGTGTGCTCAAACTGCGAGCGAGGAATTAATGCAATAACAGGGAAGGGAGGCGGGGGGGGGGAGAAACTGCGAATATGTTCCAGCCTCAAGCAGTCTTGTAAAGTAATAACGGAAAGCTGTGGTATAGGTAAGCAAACTATTTACTCATTTACTACTGACGAGGAATTTATTGGTATTACACGACGTTTCTAACATTTCCACGCTCACTTATTAAGAGCAGTATCTTCTTATAAAAAAAGTTAAACCAAAGCATTCATGTCTCCTACATCGTAATGCAGCTGGTGAACTAGATCAAAGCAACTCATAATAACCATACTTGAATCAAAATATAATTTAAGACGAGCAAGACAACAATACAACATCACACGATGACAGGCAACACCCCCCACAAGGCTCGAGCCTGGCAACAAATCAAAAGTGTGTTAAGAGCACCGGGGCTCCTGATACGTGCACTCGACTGTAACACGTGAACGCCTCCTCTCGGTGCACAGCGCTAGTCAACACAGGGGTCGGGCAGCCCTCAAGCATGCTAGAGTCAATTCACTGCTTCTAAATAGCTTCAACATAAAACCTTGTATTATTTGTACTGTGTACGTTAGAAACGTGTACTAACTCTCATCCTAAATATAATTTTGGTATCTTCACGGCGAAATTTTTTCTTGTTTCAAACAGAATAGATAATTTAAGATTACATGTAGGGACAATTAAACAGTACTGTAATGGCTCTTGCTCACTAAAGGTTAAATTATTTTGCGTAGAAATTAATATAATCAATTGGAACAAAGTTTAAGAGGTTGATGCGTCCTCAAAACGTTCGTTGTCTTAGTGAAAAACTATCAATGAAGAAGGTAAACGAATTATTCAAGTTTGATATCCTGTGAGACCTTCAGTGACGTTAGCGGTACCGCCAAACAAATGCCGTAGAACTGCTATTGTACAAGCATATGATGCTCAAGTAAACTAAAAACTGCATATCTATGTACCACTCTCGGAGAATTAACTACTAGTGCTGTGTATTTTCACACATGTAAATACGTGTATCAATTTGTCTACTTAAAATGTGGTCAAATATCTTGTGTCCAGCGCTTGCTTTTCTTCAGTGTCATTCGTATATTAATCATTTTTATCCACAGACTTCAAATTACTCTAAAAACTTGTTTGAAACAGCAATATACCTCGAAAGGTCTAACTGCACAATATTGAACTGCTCCATACAATCCGTCAGTTCTTCTCACGAAGCTACCTGCAATCTCATCGCAAAAACACAAAACCTAACCCCTTGTTTGGGTCTGAAAGGGTTAGAAACGTGACAATTTCATTGGATCCGTGTTGGGGTGCCAGGGATATCCCTCAAGAATATCATGTCTAACAATGTTACACATGTTGAAAAAGACGAACCCAGCAGTTTGTCAGCCTGAGAAAGGATGTGTTCAACCACATCAACTTCCTACAAAGAAGAGTCAACAACATCGTTGTAAGACAGCCCAGTTTACACGTCGTAAATCTAACAAAACTGCGCTTGGATTTCTCGCAGTCGACAAGTTTAAAAACCCAATCAGATCTACGCGAATCAGAAGCATACACTTTCTGCACACTTGTAATTACGATTCATGGAATTCAAATTGATAAAATGATGAGTATTTTGATGGTACGTTCGATGTAAACATAATCTTCAACAAACTGTCACACGAGGATTCAAGGGTAACGTATGAATAAAATAAGACCACAAAAAATCTCAGTATTTCATTCCGAAATAACACTAACTGCAGTTGTCTTTGGGCGTTGGCAAATCAATCTTAATCTTTGTAAATCTTACGAGACTTTTCTCAAGAAAAAGTATCTAATAAGATCTAAACACATTACTTTCACCGACAGAGTTAAAAACTTGACCCCACGAGAGAATTTCACTGCTCGCTGTGGTGTTCGAAACTCAGCTTTGATTCGAGGGAGAAGCGGCGATAGCGAAATGAGAAACTGCTCAATACCCAGTGGTATTGGGATAATTTCTTAGTTACAATTGTCTTGCAGACAATAATCAATAAAATTTGATAGGTTATTGTTCTTGTTTTTTCAACGCCGATCGAAAAACTAGAGTCTACTGAAAACAACCAAAACTCTATCTGAATAATAAAGCATATAAAAAGTGCACGTACATAAATAGATGCACGTGACGCAAATTTGTTTCCGGTCACGAGAACATGCAGATTATCAGGAATCTCACGACATACCGTAGAAATAAGTAAAGTTTTCATTTATGCCATACGTTGTCGTTAAGTACTCCATATAAAATTGTGTTCGCCGCTTCATGCTACAAAGCCGACAGACGTGACCACGGAAAATCTGTTTCCGAATCCTGTGTTTCCGTTATAAGGTTAAAGGTCATTCACTTCTTTTATTACGTAAATGTCCCCGTGTAGCGACCGGAAAATTAGGCTAGAAGGGAGAAACTGCCATTTAATCTGCTTTTATTTTGATAATTTTGTCTTCTGACTTAGCATATTCCTCATGAATTAATAACAGATTCGAACTTGACATAACTGAACAGCAATTCGCATAGGAGAAACGGATATTTACAGTTTTCCTCTCTACATTGAAAGCGCTTATTTTAGTTGCACGTCATCTGAAACAAAACCACTCGAAAGTTTTTATGTTTTCTCTGAAAAAACTAGAGCATAATCAACTTCCCGCCATCAGCACGACTCAATTTTACACAACTATCCTACTCAACATTTGAAGCAATTTAAATAGGATTTTATGCTCGGTCGCCCCACTGCAGTGTCCGAGGCAGGAGGATCAATGCAGACCAAACCTCAGCTCAGCCCAACACGCTCCATGTGTCCCTTGACTTTTACTGTAATCGATTGGCAGGTCTCCCAAGCTTCCCTCGAGACCGTAACCTCAGCTTTGTTGTAATTCAAGGGAGAGTTTTCGCTCAAGTGCAGGTGACTAGTAATTTCAGCAAAGAATCTGTAGATAACAAGAATTTATGGAGAAAACGGAGCACGAATACTTATATGACTGAAAAAAGTACTACAGAAAGTTCAGAGATGTTTCGAAATGAAACTTCAGACGAGAAAACCCTGTCAGAAGAAGTCATTAGGTTCATTACCTCCATTAGATGAACTCGCCAAAAACTAAAAATTTTTAATTACAGAAGCATCCCAACTTAAGTAAATGCCTACGGAACAGTGGTAAATATTTCCTCAATGGACAGTGATGGACAATTTGACGCTCTTGCGCAATGTTTTGCGGATTCATGTCTAACCGTCAGTTAGTACTTCATACAATTTTTTTTAAATGAGCTTCTACCGTCAAACGAGTAACATTACTAACAATGAATAGCAGAACGAAGCCCGAACCAAGACTCGCACGGCCGTCGCACTAGCAATAAAGTTATAAACTCAATTTTAAGAGGCTCTGGACTGATAGTCGTGCTGCGATATGTGCTTCAGGGGCTTCAAGACTTCATCGCTCACGTAGCTGAGACCGGGCTTCTTATTATTCACCCTAAGATTATTTCAAAATTGAGAAAGTAGTTCGTCTCGCAAATGTGCAAATTGAAAACAAGTGAAAGTATCAATAAGTGAGCAACACACTTCTTTCTGCTAAGATTTGAAATAAACTTATAAGTATTTTCTCGCAAAATGCGTCGCCAAAGTACCTATCGGAATATCGTTTCATAAATTCTAACCAAAGGTAAAAATTCAACTTTCAATTTTTACCTGAAAATACTGATAAAAATTTACCCCAAATATACTGATGGTCAAATTATTGCACTAAGAACGTAATGGGATTATTAATTATTTTTTACGACTGAGAGCATAAACAAATGAAAATGCGGACTTGGCGTTGCATCTAAAAAAAAGGTGATAACGACAGACGGTAATGAGGACAGTTGGTGCACAGATCGGAATGATGCTAACCCAAATTAAAAGTACTCGTGCATCAAGGAAACGTAAATTTCTTGTATAATTACGAAGGATAAGAAAATTCATTCAAGACTTCATGATGTTCTAACAGCCAAACAGTTTTAATGCTGTGGGTGCCGACGTTCGTATTTTTCCTAGGACATTTAGGATTTCATTATTTTCACGCAGGGGAAGTATGTACAGTGCTTTGGCATTAGTATTCGCACAACTGTATTTTTAATGTATTGTGAAAGTTTCGAGCTCTGGTTTGGGGTAAATAGAACAGGTAGTTCAAAGAACGTACACTTGCCAAAATACTTCAACCGAACAGAACAAAATTTATTAACAACTCGAAAATCAGCGAAGAAAAACAATATATCGGCCAGAAGTATATGGCCATAATTTAAAACAAGTCTTTAGTATCTAGTGGCGTGACCTAAATATGCAATAACAGCATGGAGACGAGTGTTGTGACTAGAAGAAAACTTTTGACAGTTTGTGGTATCTTGTTGCGTTCTTGCATGCAGAAGATCCTCAAATCAGCACGGCTCTTTGGACTCTTCTTCTGCTCAGCAGTTTTTTGAATATTAGCCACAAGTTTCTAACGTGCCTAAAGTGAAGCGATTGGCTAGACCACGGAAGGACACATTTTTTAATCGCGAACCATGCTTTTGTTAATTCCACTATACGTTTTGAGCCTTTGTGTTGCTGAAAGATCCGCTTACTCCGACCGTAGAATTTTCTTGTTATTGGAAGTAGTTTCTGCTCCAGCAACTATTTGTACATAGACATGGACCTATACTTTTATTATCAGTAATGTGGAGTTCCCTTACTTTATGGACAGTAAAACAGCCTCACACCATGATGCTGCCTTCTCCACGCTTGGCTGTAGGGGATGGTGTTCTTGGAACCATAGGCAGTCCCCGTTTTCCTCGAAAAATGACGAGTCGTTTGGACCAAAAACGTTCAAGTTTGCTTTCATCGGATCATCGTAGCCGTTACCAAAACTTAATTCCTTTTACAAGCTGGTCTTTAGCAAACGTTTAACGGTTCTTCACATGTTTTATAGCAAGAAGAGAACTTCTGCGCGGTGTGAGGGCACGTAGACCATTCCGGTGCATTTCTCTAGTAACGGTTTTTAGACTGATGCGAAAACCTTATAACTCCAGTTTTTAGCTATGTATGAACGGGTTGTCATGGACTCATTCGTCACCTTGCGCAGCAAATAGCGTCGAAAGCGGCCCGTGATCTTGCGAGGAGCTCCGACTCGTGGCAGATTGGAGATTGCCTCCTCTCACGATGCTTCCGAACTATTGCCCCTAAAGTAGAGTATGGAACCATGACACATTCAGCAATTCGCCTATACGTTAATTCCTCATTATGAAGCTCAACCATTTGATTTCGAATAGCTGCGGGTACTTCTTTGACTTTCGGCACTGTATTCACTAAGCATCTATCTTATACAAAATCCAAGGTAATGATTGTGCCGATCGTAGTTTGTTTACATCGTATGTGGTTTTAGAAGCTTCTGGCAGCATATAAAAAGTTCTTTAATCAAGATACTCTATTTGTGGTAGAAAATGACTGATTTTACATGACTTCAACTGTGGGGAAATGCTTTTGTCCCATACATTTTTTTAGCTGATTTCCCGGTTGTCTATAAATTTGATTCTGTTCCATTTATATATTCTGGCGAATATATGTTCTCCAAACTACCTGTACTCTTTACCCCAGCCATGAGCTTGAAATTCTCAAAATACATCAAAAATAGAGTTGGGTAAATACTCGTGTCCAGGCACTGTACATGCATAAATACGCCTAAAATTAGATACGCTTCGATCAAAGACATACTTCGCATGATGCGAGAATTTGCTCTCAGTATTCAACGAAATGAAATTCTCTAGTAGCACAGACGGCATTGTACGTGCGGCAAAGGCGTCGGCTAGACGGCTGTTCTCGAGAGGACACATGAGCATTAAAGATAAGGCCTCGCTATCTTCCACTTTATCAACTTATCTCTGGGATCTGTGCCACTGCAAAGCTCTAGCATCCAACTCTACACAAGCTTTGGTAACTTAATACGTTAAAATGGGAAACTAGGATTAAAGTTCTATTGAACGGAGAAATTAGTGGACAGCTTCCTACATCAAAACGAAAAATCACCGAACCTACCCGTATGTTTGTTTGAAACTTTCTAAACTCAGCTTGATAAACAGTATATTTTAATCCTATCGACTCTTAAAAGCACGACCAAAGTGTGAGTTGACGCATCAGCGTTCAATATCGAGTGCATATTTCATTGATTCTTTGTGCGTGCCGCCTATGAAGTCCATGTTGAAGAAAGACTACGTTGTCTTTGTTGAAGTTATGTTAACATGGAACTGCCATCCGGGTTTCACGAAGAATGAAAGACATTCTGCAGCTAAACGTTCGAGTACTAATCCTGACTCGGATTTCGGCCTTAGTAAATGAGGGACTCGACGAAGTACTCAAGACACGCGTGTAACTAAGTTAACTTTTTCTTAAATTAGATTTCGCAGATAAACAAGACACTGAAAAAAACTATTTTCGATGGTTATACCAGCAATCGCATTCAAATTTTCGGAATTCCCTTTCACTAAAATAAGCATCATGGATGAATATGAAATTGCATGAACAAAAAGCACGCAGACACCTTAGACATGGGATTCCCGCAGACCTGTAATAGAGTTTGTTACTAAGTATCGAAAACTTTAAACGAGTTCGTGAGGAAGTAAGTGGAATGAAGACAACAGGGTCCCTGCTGTTCAAACAATGCAGAAAGCTACGTAAGGAATTTTCCTCGGCCACAAGGATTGCCCATGAGAGGGAGAGGCTGCATAAATTCCCTCATTTCGGAGAGTAAAATAGAAGTTTCAAACTACGAAATTTTGCATTCACTTGTGAAAGCGATTATTAAACGATATAACTCTCGAACGACGGAGAAAAACAATGAGTATTGTCAGAGACTAATCAGATCTCCAATGCCCGGGCACGTCTCATTTTCGTCCGAAGACTTGTGTAAACAAAAGTCTTAGTTATTTTGTTGACATTACAAAGTTAGATCAATCATTACGAGTCAAGTAATGGGTTCATCCTTTTTGGTATCGGGCATGTCAGCCCCGATTCATCGGACCACGATTGGCTTGGCAGATGTTTCAATCAACGTAAATAGGGAACCACTCAGTCAAAGTCACTAAATCGTTGCCAAAACCTAAATTAGCAAGCATTCAAACTAAGCATTTGCACTAGTTTTTACACAACCTCCCAACAAAAGTTGATACATACTCCATTTATTGCAATTTCAAACAAAAGTGTAATTTCTCAGACTCAATTAAGGAAGAAGCAAAAAAAAATTCCGAATTCAGTCACATACAAGGGAGGTGCAACTCAGTTTTTCAACAAGTAAGACTACAATCTTAAAATTCAACATGAAAGTCACGTTGCGACTTCAAATTGGGATTCTTAACTCATTGGTCAGTCATTCTGCGGGAAGAGGCGATAAGCACGAAAAGTTAATAGTTAACATACATTGGTTTGATTGGTTAATACATTGTAGGGTTCGATAACAGAAAGGTAGAGTAGCAGCTGAAAGCACACACAAACCAGCTATACTCGTAACTTACAGGCAAATCAAGGGCATCTCAATTTCATAGGTTAACGCATTGCTGATCCTGGCTTGTAGAGCCAAGTCCACGACCGACAGCGTGCTTGTACGCAGGCGAGGTGTTCTAGTGGTAAATTAGTAGTTTGTTTGGGCGTTTCACAATATATGCACGATGCTTGGAATAGGATTTCCATGGATAAATAAAGCTACATGATAGATCTTTCTCAATGCAGAAATAACTCAAATGCTATTTGAGACCAAAACAAAACCAAGATTATTATCGACTGACTAACTTGTAGCCATAACATTCGCTTGCCTATCGCGAAATTGACTTCATCAGTTTAGCAAGGAAGTAACTGCTACCTTAAACAGCTAATGAAACGGTCGAAACCCATTCGTTATTAGAGACCTAGTTTATACGATCGACGGATGTTGAAATGTTAAGTGATTTTGGTTACAGATTAGGAAGTTAGTTTCAGTTATTGCACATCTGAGAAGTTCGGAAAAACTATCTTTTCCTTCAAGCTGACTGCCGGTTTTCAAGTTGTCTCATCTATTCAAATAGATCTTGAACCCAACGCGCAGCTGTTAGTATCCGAACTACAGGCATGTATACTAAAGTTAGAAAGCATCATATTTATACAAAGCCTTGGTGATCATAACTTTTTTCGTCTCGTGAGAAAATTAGATATTTTCATGCATTTTAGCTAGAGATAGATCGGGGAATTTAAAAATAGAATTTTCAATTCTCGAATTTTATACTTACCTCATTGTTTAGGTATCTCTCATGCTTCTCAATTGCTGGGTTGGGACTTCGAATAGAACTGAAATAGGATGCGGTGCAACTTCGGTTACTACTCATGTCAGAATTAACAAGTCCCATTAAAAACTGCAGACCATCTTCATACGTCAAACCTACGCATTTTCTTTGTATTTATGCCATTGCGAGATAAATTTAACATATCCTCACAGGATACGCGCACGACTCTCCGAGCGGGCCAGAAAACAGGGGGCGAAAGAAGCCGCAGCTCGCGAGCGAGGATGTCTAGCACAGCCGATGTAAGTAGGAAAGTTTAGCATAGCCGAGGTTGCCGACTTTCTGGACGAATTCCTTAGGTTTAGTATCTCGAAGACTGCTCAGAATCCATTCCGAGAATTTTCAGGAGGCGTGAATCTATGATCACTAAAACATGATTCCTTTAACATCTCTCTACCGTTTAACATGTTCTAAAAAGCACATTTGGCTTTTATCTTTGAAGACCGTTCATTGAAATCAACAGGATTTTCTCAAGTAAAAGCGTGACAGAAAGAAGTTGGAAACATTTTCCAACCTTTGAGCGACATCTACTCAAAACGAGCAACGTTCATACAAAGCTGCTAATATTTCTTCGTATTAGTTCCCCCTCCCCATCATTTCAATATTTATTCCAGACATTACATGTATAACAACATAAGAATTTTGTACTTCTGAAGATCCGTGACATTCAATCTTAAGTTACCCTAACGAAAATCAGGAAAAATTCAAATTAAAGGATATTGAGGTCGGCATTTTCCTTGATGATTCTTCAATAATTTGAAGATTATGTCTTTTAACTAGGTCTTTCATCATCAAATCTAATACTTTACTCTAGAGAATATATAAAGCAAATGTTACCGTCACAGTGCAGGAGTTACATTAGGAGTCTTAAATGTCCCACCTGAGAGTAACAAATAGTATAAACAAATACGACAGACAAAGAAAAGTGTGATGCTGGAGTTTGAACCCAACATTTTACGTTAATTCTAAACAAAAAATGAACTGGCATTAGCCGAAATGTTTCGTGACCGCGCACACGCAAGAATCATGGAAACGTCAATAAATCAAAACTCCTCTGATACTTTCTTTAAAACCAATATGCGAGATTTATGATTATTCTTCATAACACACTCACCTAGTGCGAGTAGGCCAAAGAAGACGAAAGCAGAAACAAATGTTGCCTTCATTTTGTCGCGTGATGAGAGCAAGCTTGCCAGATATGAGAAGTAAGGACAATGCAGAAGAGCTTCACACGTTAGCAATAGGGCAGACACCGGCAGACTGGCTGGATTTCGGTCTCGATACTCTCTTGCTGCCGGTGCAGCTGCGGCGCAGCCACGCCAGCGCCCCCCGTTATCTCTGTTTTGTGCGGACGTCTAATCGAGCGTAAAAAGTGACGTGATTGTCCTTATTGGATCTTGTGTCATTGCTAAGGGCTCAAAACTATTCTATGTTTCAAATTTTTCTTGAATTAGGATCGAAAAAATGTCAATTAAACCTGATGCTATCATGATAATGGATTTTGATGTAATTCAAACGTAGAAATAACAAAGACCTTACGCTGTATAGAAAGCCTTTTGCATTAATTTTTTCCTTGAATAAGTTCTTGTTTTCAGACCATCAATTAAATACTACGTTGCCATAGTGAATCACAATAATTATACTACTTTCATCCCTACAGGAGAGCCAAATCAGACCCTGATCCTTCACTGACAAATGCAGTAACACAGGGTCTCCAAGTGGGTCTGCATCAAGTTCATTAAAAATGGAAATAAGGGTCAAAAGATGTGTCCTGAAACTTTTAAGTATCGAACGAGTTGCGAAAGACGTACATTCTAGAGTCTATGGCAATATTGAATAAATATAATGCACATTTCATCTGGCAATCACTATTATGCAAGTTGTTACTTTTTCTTTTTCTGTGATCATCATGAGGATCTAAATGACATGTTAGGTCACGAGATGCACAAAACCATTAAAGTGTTGCATTTTGCATAAATAAAAATCACGGCTCAAACGTACGTTGAAACTTTTTGACGATGTAAAAATTGATAAGTTCAGACAGAAACTATATGGTCAGTGGTAGAATCTGAGAAAATTCACGTTCGAGAAGTGCGGTCAAATTTATAAGAACTGAATTCTTAATGCAAAATCTCAATATTATTTAAGCGAACGTACAAAAATGTCAAGGACATGGTTAACTCTGCTACATCAGTTTTTTGGGAGGCAAATTTTATTAGACATATCCCGGTATGGAGAGAGGCGCTGAAGCTCTCGGGGTAATAAATTTGGAGATTAAGCTAAAAAAATCACAGCTCGAGGAAAGTTATGAAGGTGAAACCATAATGGATGATTCGCTCTGCATAAAAAATTCGCCAATGGTTTGAGTCTTTAAAACCCTATTATATCTGGTAAGTGTATGTAAAAGTTTTAAGAACTTTACCTCTATTTCAATTCTTAGTGCATGACTGATTTCAAATTCGAGTTCAAGACGTCTTACAGTCTGTCCATAATTTATTCTTCCAGCCCATCTTTAAGTTGAATCTTAAATTTTGCCTAAAATAGAATTTTCAACGTACCCTCAACCCTCAGCTACGTAGAGAAGAACCAAAGGCCAAACATTTTCATCATATTATAAACGTGAACGTAAACTCAACTTCAAGCTTGAGCTATAGGGAGGAAGACACCCTAGCGTTAGCTCAAATCTTACGTGTTCGAAATACTCGGTGTCTTGCAAACATTCTCACTTTCCTTGAACGTGAAATCATACCTCTCACCTGATTTTACATACAACCGTACCTAAACACTGACCTTGCGATCTAACCTCCTCAACACCCTACCCTAACTTCGATTGTTGCAACACGCGCGTCGTTCTGACGTCCAAAATTGAGGGCCGTACAAGACATCGTTCCTTGAATGTCGGTCCATCTCCAGAATTACAGCATGCATATCCATTGGTATTTTCAATGTTCATACTTAAAGTTCATATTTTGTAACTGTTACAAACTCGAAAATACATGATTAAATAAATAACAATGTTCCAGTATGTCAGTTACAATCAAGCAAATTTAAACGAATTATGGACTCCGAAACCACAAGCCTAACATTACGGTGCATAAGTCCACACCTACAGCGCATGGAATTGTGATTTGAATTACCGGTAGAAACATAGCCACATATATTGAATTCAGTACTGAATATCTCAGGTATTTTACGTTAATACCACGCAGGTGCGGCTCGGTGAGTATTTCAGATGGGGTACCGCCTCAAATTCACAGACTAGAACTTCATGCACTACGTCAGTGGGGCAACGAAAAATACCCGGGAATCTAAACACTATTCTGCAACGGTTTAGGGTTAGACTTAGCAGAAACAAAGTTTCCACTATACGAGAATATAATAAAATATGAAAGAAAGCTAAAATCTGCATTTTCAAGTTTCACAAGATATCGATTTAAAATTAAAGAAAAGTATTATGAAAAGGGTCCGAACTGAGTACAATGCACTGTAGAGAAATGGTCACATCAGAATTTCTTCCTCAACTAATGCCAGCAAGTAACAGAACCGTATCAACCTCGAATAAGCGTTCTGTTCAACACATGTTTGCTGACGTTCTAGCGACCTTAAACTCTAACGAGCAACAGCTCAGTAGAAGGTGCAGCAACACAGCCCGAAGAGCAGTCAATCCAAAGCAGGGCCTGGCAAAATACTATCGAGTTAGAGCCTCACCAAGACGCGAGAAGCACTCGGTCTGCACATAATAACGGGTAATTTTATAGCAGATTTATTAGGATGAATGAGTCTATAAATACACATAAACACACCTTTTTAACCATGCAACTGGTAGCCTAAATACCTGTTCAAATAACAGGTTCGAATAGTCGAATAACATGTTTCTTACCGAATTGAATTAGCTATAATATTTCCGCAGTCTTATCAATTTGAACTCCGATGTACTTTTTTGTGGGACACCCTGTACGCACACAGTCACAACACATTTATGGTACGAGTTTAATCTCAGCTTGATAAATGTATTCCGGAGTGCACATTCCCGGTGCAGTACTCAAGGACATCGTGGAGACGGTACTGCACTCACATGCACCGATGCGTTTGAACCTAACGAGTATTTACCTTGCATCGAAAAGACTATAATGACGCCTCAAGGCAAGGGAAAAATGAAAAATCTCGCAAAATTAAAACTGTTATTTTTATGAAGTAGTTATCAGTCACAACGTAAGATTTGATGAAACAAGTTTACTGATGAGCTCCGAGAAGCTCAGGAAGTCCACAGGTACTTCGCTCAGTATAGAAGTTTTACAGTGGACACACGTACGGGCCCCAGCATACGACCACACACATGCGGTGACAGGCCGTGCTGCAATGGTGCTAATGAAGTGACGGTCGCTCCTGAGAACAAACCCTAACTTACCGTACACTCGTGTGCACACACTAAACCGGGAGAAGTTCTAGTTGCCTCAACTGAAGAAAAAGGTAGAACACTTACTGCCTAAGTTAAAACTCAATTTATCATATATCAACCATGTGGGATATGCTACATTGAATCCAGTTAGAACCATTGCCACATAAACATTCGGTACAAATACAGTTTCTACAGAATAACCTAGAAGTCATAAAAACATATTCGGGCCCACAAGTAGTTATGTGTATTTGAAAATGTCCATTGAAATCGTGTTAAGAAATCTATGTAATTTTTTGATCAACATAACGCTCAGAGTAATAAATTCTTTAGCTTGAATATCGAGTCAAAAGTGACAGCGTACACAGTGGCCCAGACAACGAAGTACAATTCTCAGCGACGATAATAAAAGTACATTTGGTGCAACAAAATCAACAGCAATCATTGTAACTGCAATTTTTAAGAAATCAGGATAGAAGCCGGAAACATAGTTCCTTCAACTCTCGAATAAAAGAAAAAATGCTGTAAAATAAAATTTTTGCTACAGTTTTAGAGCGAATTTCTTCAACATTTGTGGAGATACAAACTGTTTTGAAATTATTTCCATTATATCCGAAAGCATAATAGCACTTTTGAACAAAGGGTAATTACAGAAATTGCTAAGGTAATTTCATCATCTAAACCGTTGAGGCCTCAACGACTGAGAGCCTGCAAAGAAGCCACCCAACATGCAGAACATCACACCAAAAAAATACTTTTCCAAAAGCCTTCCCCAAAGTTAAATCAAGAAACCGAGGATGTTTAACAATGTAAATCACGCTTACTGAGATGATGTATACATGCTCGAATCTACTAATATTACCGCCAGTTCCAATACGAATTTCCATTCATTGATCCGCTTTACACAATCATATCACCAAGCGGACTGTCATCACAAAGCTCGGGAAACTCTAAATTACACAAAACTAAGAGAGTGCCATTCGCTTTCGGGACATAATAATTTCACGACTAAGTTGAAAGAGCTTCAAACGAAATGCGACTCGTAACACAGCTCGTCAACACACAAGTGTGGGAGCAGGAGTGGCTATGCAATCTTACGTTACAACTGGGCAATACACGCGGCTACATAAGGGAGGACCAACAACACTCATGTTGATTGTATGCTCGAGAACACTGCTACAGAAATAACAGGGAAAGAACAATGTTTACACTAAAGAAACAATATTTTCTGATACTAGTTTCTTGAGCTGATCAAATCAGAGATTTCGTATCATGAAGGCCACTGCTTTCTCAGAATTGGGAAAGAGTCCATTAAAATTTTACCGAAGAGTTGAGAAAAGTACGAATACAATGACGTATTCTGTTACTTGCAACTAATTACATGGAAACCGTCTGAAAATAAATGAATTTTGGATGCAAAACCTCCCATAGAAGTCCGTTGCAAAAGTGCTTCACACTTCTTAGCTGAAGCGTGACCATGAAATCGGCAAGAAGCCACCAGGAAAGGCGTCAGGTATCCTGTCACGCGTGATACTTTAGAATAGCTTGGAAACAGTTCACGCACCCGTGGTTCCCGGGCCACACTAACATGTGATTTGTTTCAGAAATATCGTGTTTAACCTTTCTTTTCAAAGGGAAGCACTCTGCCTGGGGGAATCAAACCCTGGGCCTCCTGACTAGAAGGTCAGCGCGCTATCACTTGCGCCACGGAAGCACACGCCTACGACATCCACGAATATCCGGTACACTGAGACTCGTTCACTCGAGTGGAGAGGCTGGGGAATCGCAACATATGCATAGTAATGCATGGTGACTGCAACGCTGTGTGATAACCAGAATGATTTCAAGATTTTCGTAAGCAAATCAGGATGCCCAAACGTATGTACTACAAATTCGAAATTATATAGAACTGTGTAACGTGCCACACGAACGTATATGCGGGATTTCTAAAGAACCAAAAACTACGCCCAAGGCCAGTACAAGGAATTAAATCCCTATTAACGAAGATAAAAATATAAAAATCAGTCCTGTTAAGTAATCGAGCCAGATTCCGTGAAATCTTAACTTCATTTTTCATCCAATGAAAATAACCCCCGTAAATAACTTTTTCTTTGCAAATAAAAAATGAAATGATAGTAGAAAGAACAGCATCGCTTCAGTGACCCGGACCACCTCGCACTCGAAGAGAAGGAGCTACGTAGCATGAACTTCAGAAAACGGGGAATCTATGCACAAAGTTTGTTCCCGTACGGGATCCTCTGTGCATAAAAACCGCAAGTTAAGAAGGAAGAGGAAGAAATGATAAGTATAGTTAACGAAAAAGACATGAAAATAGAAAGAAGCAAAGTGGGCGCGAAAGATAGAAGTCCCAAAGGCCTAGCTAGAGTTGAGGTAACCTAACCAAAAAACGAATGAGGGAGATGGAACGCTACATGTCGTGTTAAGAAAAAAGAAGCGCGAGAGCTGACGGGCTTTGCAGTGAAAACTCAGCAGCATTTACTTTTATTTTTGATCAAAAAAGAGACGATGTAGTAGGCTCGTTGTCTGTCACTTCTGCAGACACGATATTAGAACACCGATTTAATATTAATATTATTATTATACTTTATTGTCAGAATTATAGTCTAAATAAAACTAGCATTTAGACTACAATGAAATAAACTGAGCTAAATTACCTAGTTGATGCAGAGTACATGCACTCAAAGTTCCCATTTCCTCAGACAAGACGCAGGTTCTCACACCACCAGGGAGAACGTCCTTCATGCCACCAAGGAGAACGCCCTTCACACCACCTAGGAGAACGTCCCTCATACCACGCGCTATCCAGGCAACAACATGGTCCGTCGTTGGCTGGCCCTTCTCGCCAATACCAATGAAGTGTCACGATACACCATTTTTATTCAAAAACGAACATGAGGTCATGAACTAGTTATAAAGGTCCATTAGACTAAATTGCCATAGCAACTGATAACACAGGATAATAATGACATAACTGATGAGTAGTTATAGTAGTGGTAACGGGATTTGCCAGCGCAGCGGAACACGTAATTGATGAAAAATACTATGAATGGTAACAAAACATCACCTCTCCTAATGCCAGATTGTAATACAAAGTGTTTTAGACTTTAAGGTATGAAAATATTGAAATAGATAATGTATATGAGACAATTCTCATTTTCCAAGACAAATGATATCTTACCATAAAATATTATTCACAAAATAGCTCAGTTTAAGAATCAGGCCGTCATCTTCCGTTTAAAAGTTTGATCACATGGATTTCAGGATCAGTTTATGGTTCAGTAAAGTTTACTCGCTCTTCAGGTAGAGAATAAAATTAGGGCGTACTATGTCTGAGGTCATTGAAAACACTTCGAGACCTCTCCAACAAGCGAAACGGTCTCGCACACCAAGCCAGACTTCTTCGCCACCCAATCGAAAATCAACAATCAGGCGGCGATTTCTGCGCTTGGGTGGCAAAAATTATAGATAATTACAGGTGCTCCAACCAAAAAAGGTAGACTGGGAATTATCATTCAGTGGTTCTTAAATTACATTCTTGATATAATCCCCCGATTTAATGGTTAAACCTTAACAATAAGCTAGAAGAAGATCCCTGCCAGCAACGACTACCGAACTGTCGGTGAGCGAAGGGGGCCCCAGTTCGGCTTACAGCCCTTGTATGGAGCGAGCACCGTCGTGTTGTGACGCCTAGTTCCGTCTACAGTCGTAAAAATTATTGCTTCCATGCAACTTAAAGTAAGGATTTATCATCATCAATGTGTCAAACAGACGAATCCATTGCAATATACGAGGGAAAGAAAGAGTTATAATAAAATTTAGCTATAGTCAAGGCAAAAGGAATTGAAAAATGCTTTGTTGGTGTCCCCTCAGTACCAATCAAGTTTACATTACTCATTAAGAGCAAGAACGCAAGGTGTACATCAAGTACGAAGATCATGGTATCATAATAAATTTAGTAAGCCAACGGGCACGTCTAATCATTTTCTAAGATAATTCCAATAGCAATACTGAATCACCCATCAAAATTCAGCCACTTCAACCAACTTACAACGAACTAAAACTTAGTGTACATCAACTGCAGGATCTCATCTCATCAGATTCCTTCAAGATTTGAGAACGCGATCACCGGGAACAACTCGGGAACGACAGTCGTGACCGGGTGCTCGGCTCAGAAGTTAGATGATCTCAGTGACCCTGTTCCTGGCCAAGGCGCCCATGGGGTCCCACGCGGGCAGCAGGGTCACGGACTTGGAGAACGCGTCCAGCACGTCTTGAGGCACGTACTTGCGGTCCACCACCACCTGCGTCATGAGGACAGCTCGAGTTTGTGCCGTGTTACACACGGCGTGTAATGGCGAGTTTCAATTCTAATCATGCTAACTCAGTGTCATAAGCACACAAATGGATTATTTGAAGATGTATCATGAAATATCATATTCGCTTCACCGAGTTTTTGCATAACATTTGTTCATAGATGCATAATAATATTCGGAAATAGAAGATAGACAAGTTTTACAATTCTACAAATTATGAAGAAAAATGTGCTACAAAAAGAGGCATACACCAGCCACCACGCACGACTACTACAGCGTGAGTTCGGCTGCGCCACGAAGCAACATAGACCAATTTGACGGAACATCGTACGAGCAATGTAATAATACAAAAATTCAAATTTCCAACAGTAGACCGTAAATAAGTTTGCTCACCTCGAACACATACTGCTCGAACCAGGGTCTGGCCATGATGTGGTAGCCCTTGTCGCCTCTGTCCTCTCCCCAGCTGTTCTCAACGCGCCACTTCAGCGGCACTCCGTCGCTCTCCTTCGCGTCCTGGGGCCCGTTCTCGACGCTCTGAGGGTCACATCTCAGGCGTCACAACACGCACGAGTGGCGGTGGTGTTGCATGACACGTGAGTGGTGATGGTGTTGCATGANGGTGTTGCATGACACGTGAGTGGTGGTGGTGTTGCATGACACGTGAGTGGTGGTGGTGTTGCATGACACGTGAGGGGTGGTGGTGCTGTATGACACGTGAGGGGTGGTGGTGTCGCAAATAGAAATAGTAATCGCAAGCTGACAAGAACAAAGTATAAAGTAGTAAAGAGAATTAAACAGAATTATCATTAGTAGAACAGAAAGGTCACCTGAACGGTTTCATTCAATTCAGATTCGCTGCCACAAAGCCAGGTAGAACAGGGAACATTTCCTGCGTTCATTAAGGGATGTAGACAGTTGACGAGCGTAGTAGGGCATACCCAATATCAATGAATTGTTTTAGCCTGTGAACGTTCTCGTTCAGTATCAGAAACTCATCCACGAAGAAGCAGAAGTGCGAAAACAAGCACGGAAGAGCTTTGCATCTCACAAAAGGCCCATCTCGTGACACACAAGCACTGACCGCTCTAAGCTATGCCCGTCAAACAGAGAAGGAAGCTACTGCGAAAGGCCAAGCTTCCTCTCGCATCATTCAGTTATACAGATGAGCACATATTATAACGTGAATAACGAATGCTCACAAATACGGAACAAAAATTTTCTTGCACAAGTTACCAACTGTGATCGTAGCAGACTTGAGGCACACAAAAATTTTTATGTGCCAAATTAAATATTTGCACCGACGAACATAAGCGAAACAATGGGTCTTCGTTCCATGACACTGATGCGATTGTGTTAAATAAGCAAGCACAATCAGAACCCTTCCTCAGAAAATCAGATGGAGAAATAACCCCCCGAACTGAAGACTATAGTGAAATGAGATGTCTCCTCAAAAATTAGGAAAAATTGATTATACAGACCTTGCTGAAGACTCGAGTTCTGCTTACCTGCGGGTAATGACAGGCAGTGAAGGTCATGGCGTGGGTCATGAGGGAGTCCCCATATATGAGGCGGTCAGACTTGCTCAAGCCCTTGTGGACGTCCACTCCCAAAAGCATGCTGTAGTCGTACCTGCGACCCACAACAACGATGGTAAGGAATGTCAGGGTAACATTTCGCAGAATCTTACAAAGTTGTCCTGTGATTCGATCACGTTCACATTACGCAACAATAAAAACACAATGAAGCCTTATTATTACCGGTAGACAATGAAATGGCAGAGCTAAATATCCTAGCCAGGCGAAAAACGCGTCACGGAGTTAACTGCAGTAAAGTGATTGAGCAAGGAAAATATAAGATAATATACAGTAACAATAATACAACTAACTCAACACAGCGCCAGGAACAGAAAGTTAACACCAAGATATAAAGCTTGCAGATAATGCTGCAGAAAACTCCAGCTGAAAACGAAGTGAAGTATCTTGACAAATATTTCAATTGTAGATTTTATACAAGACATTTCCTGCTTAATGACTACACTGTAACACTGACAAGGTCCGCTGGCCAGGGAGACAGATAAGCATAAGGAAGGACACTTAGCCGTCGTCATCCATTATAAAAGGGCGTTTCCTTGTGGATCAGATATAGAAACGACAGGTATGGAAATGGGTCTCCTGGCGCTGGTGTATTTCAGCAGCTTATCGGCATTATTTACTGCCGGCATATTCCATTAAAGGATTGAAGTGTGTGCTCTAGCACAGCCACATGACTTCAAGTCCAGGTGTGCGTCACCTATCAAAGCCATAGGTCACCAGGGACAGATGCGCATCGCTCAGCCCAAGCGTAGTGAGCAAGTGAGGCAAGACCAGCTGCACTCCGCTGCAGCGAGCCCGAGAGCTACTCACGCTTGTAGGTGGTGGATGCCAAACTTGCCCATGAAGCTCTTGCCAACCTCACAGCCAAACCACACTGCTTCTCCGTCCTTGATGCTCGCCCCTGACGCCTGTCAGCGCAAAAGTTGTTAGTTGCAATGTCAAACTCCCTGACACTGCACTCACACTCAACTTATAGTGTTACATAGGACAGTTGAAACTCTTATCTTGAGACACGGCATATTAACGGATATTGGATGTAACGGACACAATCTGCCGGTCTGATGACATATCGGTAGAGTAGCAATGTCCGGTAAGAAAATACTGATTAGTTACATGCGAAATATTCACATCGACGGAAAATTAATTTCTCCCGCATTTACTTCATTGAAAAAAGGTTCAACTCTAGTTTTAAAATATAGATGAAAACTATAAGCCTTAATACTAGCCGTCATGAGCTCCTTTCAGTAATATATGCTTCTTCACTGTTCATTTTACCACCGACATGTCCACTTCGCAAACATTAACACACTACCCCCAAAACTGACGACTCCACAGCCACACAGAAATAGCGTGCTGCAAGTTATCGTACACTCTATTTGTACTGATTACAAATATGCAATATTTTTCCCTTCTCCCCATTGTTCGGATAACATACTTGTATAGTTACCTTTGATAACAGATTATGATCAATAACCTCACTGATTTGCAAGATATGATAAATCCAACCCACTAACGAATAGATATTAGTTTCCAGCAACTGCTCCCCTGCCGATGAATCTCAAATTTGCATACAAAAAAATTTCCCTAAAACATTGTCACCCGCTAGAGAAAAAAAATATTCCAGAAATTCATTGCACTCGTACCATGAAAAACGTTATGACTTTCACGAACTGCGGTAAGCCTTTACATTTCCCGCCAAACTTTATCTTAGGTCACTATCGTATCGAAAAAATCTCTCAGGAAGAGAGAGGAAATTTGACCTTCATGAGGGTCTCGATGGGCTGGTTGTTGTAGATGGTGATACGGCCGTCCGACATGTTGCCAAGGCAGTTCACGGAGTACAGCTCGCCGTATTTGTTCTCCGGACGGGGGTCATTGACGAGACACACCTGAACATTATTATTATTATAAATATTATAATTAATTAGTTTCAAACAAAGACGATCTCAAGAGAGCGAAAGAATGGACCATTTAGCATGGACTTGAGAAAACGTGGAATCTATGCACTGGTATGTTCCCACACAAGATTCCATGCTCATAGAATCAGCAAGTTAAGGAAGAAGAGGAAGAAAAGATAAAAATAATCAGCGAAGAAGGCATCTAAAAGGAAAGAAGAAAAGTGGGCACATGAGATAGAAATCCCGAAGACCTAGCTATTGCTGAGGTAACCTAACAGTGCCCCCGATAGCATAAGATAGACAAACCTAAACCTATTGCCTATCCTATGCTTCCTGAGGTGAGACACACCTGAGCAGTGCAGCGCTCCATACACTCTCTGTCACAATCTAAACACTGTTGCTGGCGACACTCAAAAGGGTCTCGATCGTACGATCAGCACGTAACATTTCAGTATCTCTACGTTCTAATGGATAGCTAGAAAAATAAATGCAAATGCAAGTGTTGGGTTTCGAAACGCAATTTTAGCTTAGTATTCTCAGTAAATTTAAGGTGAATTTTGGTATAACAGATAATTAAAACATGCTCTTTAATAATATTCAACTTGTTTCAGATAGAAAATGTTCTCAAAATATACAGGCTCTTAATAATGAATAGAAGCACCAAAGAACTTAGCTTACTTTTCTCGCACGAGTTCAAGCTCGCGCTTAGTGCCTCCCAAACTGCTGCCCATACAAACCCAGCAGAGGAGAGAGGTCCACAAGTGATCGATCAGTAAGAAGACAATTGCAGAAATTTCGTAAAGGTAATAGCATTGAAGATGGAGAAGGTAGAGAACGGTGCTGCAGTCGTAACAATGAACGCATGAAAGAGTTCATATGAAAACAATTTTAGCGCAAAACCCATGCCAAAGCGTCAGACAAATGCCTCAGACTCTGAATGTCACTACTGCAAGTCTCACGCCATTAGCAGAAGTCGCTATCAGAATATCGGCGTGGTCTGATTCTGTCCACGCAAACGCGCCGCCACATGTTACAAGAAAGACACTGCAGAAACTGACAGTCATGGGATACGAGACTCTATCACATTCTCCAGATCTTTCACTTGCATATAACTATTTTTTTAACACTCAGGCCCATTTTTGAATGGTAAGACTTTAAGGTTTAAACCAGAGGTGGAATCAGCTTCTAAAAATTTTGCTGCAATGCAGCCAATAATTTTTTATGTAAGTAAAATTTACAGTACATCAATGATTAATGAAGGACACTCAGGTATAGAAGTTACAAGAACTGAATGAGTTGGTTTAAATCAAATATTAGGGTCAAAACGAGGTATGAATTTAGCAATTTAGGTAAGAGACAATATATATACACATATTTGAGTATCTATCCACATAGGTCGACGTTCACGAACGTATGTATACTCTTA
>VOMN01070531.1:0-36478 GCA_014899125.1 Orchestia grillus | reverse complement strand
GTCGACATGTAATTTTACCTGTGTCGAGAATGGCGGTTAACATGTTAAGTAAACACGATTGTAAAACATTTTCTACTTTTGGTAATTATTCCATGTGAGAACCACTGAGTAAATCTTAGTTCTTACTTTAATATACCAATTTTTATTAGAAACATTCTCGTGTTATAATGACTTTCAGCACATTATTTATCTAAATCGATGCGTTAAGCTGCTAAAGCTCTCTGAAAACGAGCTTGAATATTGGTCCTAACAATTCATCCATAATCATTGGGATGAAATTAAAAGTTGGACCAGTAAAGCGTTGTTTTCACGCGCCCCATACGCGGATGATGAATGAGTTGAGCAGTTAAGGCATCGGTTACCAATACTGTATACTTCGAGCGGGCAGAGGATGGCCATCTCTTTAAGGCTTGCAATAAAAATTCGGCTCTAAATTTCGAAGAGATGTTTGCGCCGCAGCGAGTGCGGCCAACTGAAACATCTGACTCAGTTAATCGTGAAAAAGATGCAGTCTACCATTAAAGATCTATGCAATCGAATACGTTTAAGTGGAGGTGATCCGGCATTTTCTCTGAAATTTTACAAGTAACTGCGCGTACTACTTCAACACAGTGAGCAGATTAATATTTGCTAGTTCATTTTTACTTTGAATTTACACATGACGAAGCAAGCGTTGCAGCAAAGTTTTTCATCGAGTAAGAAGCTTGGTAAACGGTCGTATTCCCAGAACCGCAGAACGATCGCTTTCACGCTCCGGCCTGATTACTGATTTTCGGACGGCAATGCTGCAGGTAACAAAGGTCTGATATTATGAGGAAGATAGTTTACAAATTGATTGAATAAAACATTCAACTAAGCAAAACATTAAATGACATTAATAAATTCTCAACAGTGGCATACAATTAATTCAACACTAAAAACATGCCATTAATTCTCAGCAGCATTGAGAGCACCTAGTCTCTTCCGATAAAGCAAGATTTTACCAAAAGAAATTTGCTTAGAGGTACCAACATAAACTTAGTCTAAATCTCCTAGACCTAAAGGCTTGGAGTCTTTAACTGAAGTCTTCAACTCAGACCAAAGATTTACTGGTAGCTTGAGAGGGCGGCTGGCTGGGCCGCTGCAGGGCAGGGGCGCCATGCCTGTTGAGTTGCCCAGCTGCTCCCTGTAGCCTTTATTTTGGGTTGGCATTCTGCGGAAACACAGAACATCTCTCTGAAAAGTCTTGAGTTTTCTGATACATTAGTTAAAGTAATTTTCCGAAAGTTTGCAGTATTTCTCAGTGAAGATTGTTCTTTTTCATATGGGAAGGCCTCTTGCACCAGCTGATGAAATGTGATCTGCCACCCTGATGTCCCACGGGGCTATTTCGTGTTCAGCTTGCCGACAAAGTTGGGTCAGTGCCAAACCATGTTATTCTCATAATAACGAGATGAAATAACTTCATTTACTCGACTAGAAGATTTCGTCGGGATGATATTATGTAGTCAAATGTTGCTTAAGTCTTTTTCCTGGGATAAACCAAAATTTCGCATTTCTTCATAACAAAAAAAAAAATCATTTTAATGCTATGAATTTGCTTATATGGTCAGGTCAACAAGCTTTTCAAGTTTACCCAACCTCAATATAACGTCAGCAACCAATAAAATTCAAAAACAATGCAAAGGCGAAGTTTCAAAGAAAAGCAGGGTATGTTCTATTGCTTAACTATACATAAAATTAGAATACAACAATGGGCGGGAAAAAAAATCACATCATATTCTGCTATAGCCCAACTCGGTAAACAGACTTACTAATTTTTAGTTAGAAACGGCAATTTTTTTCAGCCAGAGAAGGTTTCTTCGACCGCTACCTAGCGACCACCGCATGCTGGCGTTTCGCTGTCCTCGCTAGCGCGTCTCCAGCGATGCCACCCGCTGGTGGGTTATTTTACCCCCTTGGAAAATGACATCATGTGCGAGATATTTTTGCGAAATATTTTCTCGATTTTCTTCGGAAACTACAGGTTTGGTGCCGGCTTAGAGCATATAGGAGAGCACCAGTCTTTGACTCGTAACAAGTACCTAATACCAGTGCTCGGCATCCAAGTTTGAAAAATTAAATGGTGGACAGTTCAGAAATTACAGGCGTGTTAAAGGGCTTAAAAAGCTATCCTTGATTGGCTTTACACGTAAAAATAATATCGCTCGGTTGTTTGCGACAGAAAGTCTATCCTGGCTGACGGAACTGGTACGGTCAGCACTTAAAGTTACTTAAGGATATTCTAGAAGAAGGCTCTGGAATCCCAGAAATTCAAATCAGTATTTTACTGAATAAAACATACCAATAAAATGATGTGTCTGGCATTAATTTTTACAAACCTTCGTACACTTCGCTTCACTATTCGAATTCTACCATACATTTCCCAGTCAGCATCCATATCCTTCGTAAAATGGAGTGGAGTAAACTCTTGTAGAAATTCATACATTTTTTATCTATTTTATTAGTTAGTTTAGAGCTCCCGGGCAACGGAAATTGCTATCTTATGAGAGCGAAAAAAAGGGACCGCTTAGTATGGACTTTAAGAAACGTGGAATCTATGCACAGATGTCTTCACACACGAGATTCTTTGCGCTAAGAAACAGCAAATTAAGAATGCAGAGGAAGAAAAGATAGAAAATAATCAGCGGAATGGGCGTGAAAATGGAAAGAAGAAAAGTGGGCACGAAAGATAGAAGTCCAGAAGGCTAAGCTAAGGGGAGTGTCCCCGGAGATAGTACTCCGCGTAGCACGGGGTAGACAAACTTAACTAATCTAACCATAGTGTTTATGACCCATCTTATGTCTTCTGATGGGTCTTTTGTTAAATGGACATGGTAAATTAATTAACTAAAATTCAAAGAACCTGCTTTTACTAAACCAAGTTGCACTTGTTATTGCATCTGTTTCGTTTGGATAACGCCGTGCGGTTACGAAATTTATTTACCAAGACATGTCTTTTCCCTAACCTAAGAGATATAGCTGTATGAAGTCACCTAATGTAAGATAGTGAATTGAATTCTTACTCAATTCATCTATACAACCATTTAGTATGACACAAACTACGAAAGGGCATGAATAAAACATTTCATAGTTTGCAAAATTATTCGTAGCAGATTAATGGCTCTTTGGCAAGACTGTGTCATTTTAGTATATTTCTCTGATCGTGTTGCATCAGTACATGACACAGCGACAATTTAGTGTATTTCCCTAGTCGTGTTGCATCAACACATGACACGGCGACATTTAGTGCATTTCCCTGACCGTGTTGCATCAATACATGACACAACGACAATTTAGTGCATTTCCCTGATCGTGTTGCAACAATACATGACATGGCAACAATCAAGTACCACACTACTTTTGCATTGTAAACTCTCGCCAACCGGAACAAAATTTTTATCTTGTCCCCTCGTGTAAACGGTGTCGTACCGAAAGAATTTGAATACAAACATATCAAGACAATCTGAAATTAAATAGAAAACCGGAAACTCATGATTTGTCAGCGAGCGAATTAAGAAGGCCTGGATGGCCACGGGACAAGCCAATTAGTGAGGGCACAAAACTGGTTTCGTACTGGAGGTCCCACCCGCACGACGAAATGCTTGCGCAGTTGAGAGGCAGAGGCACTACCTCGGCTCTCTGAATATGTTCAGCTGCTTAAAATGACGACAAAAATGAGGCAAGATTAAAGGTAATGGAGTTGTTTAGCGAGCAGAAAAAAAGCAGCTTGCATTAGCAGGTTCAATCTCTTCATTTAGCACAGAGATGCCCACTTGGCCCTCTGGCAGTCGGTCCGAGGTTGGGTCTTACAGCTGCTCTCTGAGCAGCTCTTTTGAAGTGTTAATCCTGTAATTGTACGCACGAATATTCTTGCTCTAATATCTAACTAGCGTCGTTGAAGGCGGGGGGGAAGGGGGAGAGGGAATTGTTAGCAAATGTATATCTGCGAGAAAAATACGGATTAAAATTTATTATACTTGACTGCCTATTCGTACTCAAATAGTTACCTGCGTTTATCTAAGTATAACTTTTAATGCATTCCGAAGAAATTTTGCATGCAAAATAAACTCATCAGTTTCGTTTGTTATCATATAAAATTAGGTAAAACTGAAAGAAAACTGTGACTGGGGTTAAGTACTCAACGAGAAAGTTTGGCTCACATTATGCGACGTCATGTGCACTCAGATGAATCAGGGATGTCAAAACATGACATCACGAGACCAGGATTTGGAAGAGCTACGTTTGTAAATAATGCGAGGCTCCAACTCGGGGTAAGTCGAACTTGAGGCCGAGCCCTAATTTCTGTCCAGGCCTTGCCCCCCAGATTATTCCCTGAGACGATACGTCAGGGACCTCGTTTGCGTGCCACCGTTAGCGACAAATATGGAGGGCATAAGAAGGAATCAAGACTGCACAGGTTTTCGGGGAAGAGAAACTCAGACCTCGAGAGGGATGCGTTGATGTAAAATTTTGGAAATGAAAACAGCTTCATTCGTATAATGGTGCGTAAATTTTGAATGTATGTAATGAGCTTCGATCCTGAAATGTAAATTTAAATAGGATTAGTGCATTAATAGATATAATTACCATTTCTCTATCAGCAGATATTATTACTCGCAGAAAACTTCTTAGGCTTCAGTAACAGCCTACAAGAGGCTCTAATCGTCAGGCCTATATAGTTATTGGCTCATTACGATCACTTCCATCAGAAAATGTCAACAATATTGCTCCCAAATACTTCCGTTTGTGAATAACTTTTCGCCGAGTCTCCGTGTTTTTCAGCTTGCAGTTGTTTGAGTGACGCACTTCCTACCCCATAGCGACACGGCTAACGTTGCAGTCATGCTCTCAAAAAGTGTTATCAAATATTGAAAATGAAAATCGATTCGAAAAATGTTATAACTGAGGCCCCCACATTCAAAGTTTCAAGCATGTGAAAAAAAAGTGCTTCGACCAAGGAGTTTACTTTTTGTTTCATTGTGCGTGTGCTATTTGTAATATTTCATTTGATGCTTTCATGCTCATCGACATTGGTTGGATGAAGTCACGTCTTGATAGTAATAAATCCGACGATCGTATTAACTGATTCTGTTGTTAACAGCGTCATTGATGCTCCATATTCCTGAGACGATCCCTAGTTTAACTAATTACAGAATTAAAGATTCATGTCACGAATGCCTGAGTGCTTTCCAACAGTTAAGCAGCAGAAAATTTGGGCTACGTCTGGAGCTGAGCACGCAGGCAACACGGGGCTGGCACGCAAATCAAGCGATCAATTCATACTTCCTTTATTTTAAAGATTACGTCTTCTGGTATGTTGCTTTTCTTATTCTTACTTATTGCTAATTATTAAGCCGCTCATTCTCTTTGCCACATAAATTGCTCAAAGCGATGAAAATATATTCTGTGAGTTCTTCTCCACCCGATAAAAATAAACGAAATGCACTTTAATTTATAGAAATATTCAAATTCAAGGGAGGTGTTGAGTTAATTAGGTACATTAATACATACAAACAAATTTTAAAATCAAAAAAGATTCCAAGTTTTTCAGTAGACGCAGATGGGCAAAAATGCCCAGCCGGCATCCAAGTTCGAGAAATTAAAACAGGAGGCGGTCGCCAGAAGACTGCCCCACAAAAAGTGTGCTGCACCACCGACTAGGCGTGAGAAGCTCCCCATTTTCTGGCCTCTCATGACTGTGTGCTCGGCTGGAAGTAGAATTTTGTTTATCGAATGAATGGAATGTGGTGTTCCTTTAACGAAGGATTGATGGGTGCTCAGGACAAAGTTTTGCCCAAGTTGGGAGAGGAGCTTACTGAGGGCTATGGCCTGGCAATTTGCCACCAGCGTCTGGGGGCTCCGCACGGCCCTATATGTGCTTCTCGCTCGTCAGAAAATGATGAGAACGAGCTCCCTATAATCTTCCATTTAGCTTTCAATCATCGACCAGCGAGTGTTAAATGTGCTCGATTATTTTATGATAAACATTACAGGGCCGTTTTATCACGGTCAAGTCCGGAACAGCATCTCAAGAAATAATAATATGCGGAAAAAATTATTTTTTTGGGGGGGGAGGGGGAGATTGAAATTCAACATAATTACTTAAGGCACGCATGGACTTCGGAGAAAATTTGAATCCTTCACATCCCTCAGCTTCACTTCAGTCAAATGAACACCACAGTGGAGTAAAAAATGAAAGCAAATAGCATATTTATTTCGCTGAAAATAGTGTTTTTGGGTCTTGTTCTCACGATAATTGAGGCCGCAGAAATGAAAATCTATTTGAGCAGGATAACTCTACTCCTCCTCTCTCCTACCCCAGAACACTGTGCGGATTGACTCGATATGACTAGATCCTGCGTTGACTCTAACAGCCTTTTCACGAGCGTTCCCATTGAGCGGGCTGTTGGAATGGTAATTTTTGTAACGAAATTTACTAGGTAACGGGTACGTTTGTTAGTCGACCGAGCCAAAAATGAGAAATTTATACCTTCTTCACATTAAGTTAAGAACAGAAAATTTTCTCACACATTCTCTAATGATCACCGAGGGTACAATCTCATTCTTTTGTAATCAGGCATCACTCTTCAAACTTTAGTCACCATGAATAAACAGCCAAGCCGTCGTCAAATTGTCAGTATCGAAGAAAGGAATAATTTCACTTCGGACTCGAAGGAGTTCCTTGAGGAGATTTACATGGAGCAAGATTCGGGTCGTTTCTTTGTCCCGACGGAATTAGATGTTCGAGAGCTGATTGGGCCTTTGGAGTTATTTGGTGGGCGGCTTCGTTACGTCCCTCAGAAACTTCTCTAAGTTATTGCTAATGCTTGGAACTTATCGAAAACCCCAGCCCAAAATACACCGAGGGAAAGTGCTCCATAAAAATGGAGGCCCGAGAGATGAGCCAATTTCATGGCCCGAATGAAATACACTTTATCTTAGCCCATGTAGTTGCTCAACACTGCGGGAGCAGCCAAACTGCCTCGTTCGAGAGCACTTCGCAGACAATAGAAGTGTCGAGAACGCTGTTGACGCCTTTCAGACGGTACCATAAAGCCACTAGCTATTTTCATAACGGACATATTTCTTTTAATTACAAAAGTGGCAGAGAGAAAATACGTCATAATTGTATCATCGACCATGAAGATGAAATAGAAATAAAGATTAAAAGCACGTCTCATGAAACCTACAATATTTCCATCACTAAAATACGCGATTTAAAAGTATGAACTATTAATGAATGTCAAAAGTACGGCACGGACGCGTAGCAACACCACACATGGTTCCGGTCACCACCTCGGCAGAGGACGGTTGCTGTGAAAACATTTATTAAAGTTTCAGGATTGTTTTTCAAGAAAGTTTTATAATGTCTCAAAGCTTAGCTTGAGTTTAAATTAAGTTATAATACGTTTGCGATAATTTATAAAAGAAATGTTAGATTAATCTTAGGAGGGCTTATCATGAAAAAATATGTTATTAATTGAAAGATCTTTTTAATATGAGCTACACAGAACTCGATTGAGGAATAACGTGTGCCATCACGAAACTTTTTACGCTCATTATCTTTCTCTTCTCTTTTCCCAACTTGGGTCATTCACGACGTATGCAGGTGACAGAGATGCTGTTTATTTCACCTGGAAATCATGTACCTTCACAACTGAACTATTACAGCGCTATTTGCAGTACATACGTATTTTGAATACATAATAAATCAGCAGGACAACTGGATATCTTATTCATTAGACTACAACTTATTTCAGAGCACAAAAGGAAGACAGAGTTTACAGTTCAGTGAACACAATGACACTTCAAATTGACGAAAACGTCAATCATTTCATTCTCTTTCAAAAGAGTGGTAGAAAATTTTAATTCCCACTTGTCAAGAGTTCATCAGTAGATTTTCGGAAAAATATTCGCAGTGACTTCATTGTTTCAGGAAAAAAGTAACAACAATACCGATAAACAAGATGTTATTTTTTAACCGTGCTTCGTTTTTATGAGTTTATCGGGTAGCTCCAGGAGAAAGTTGGTGTCTGTCTGTAAAGAACTTCCTTATATAGAAATACACAGAAGAATGAATTCGGTGATTGACTATTCAATTACGAGAAAACTTCATAGCTTAGGATGTCATTCAAATTCTTCAACTCAGTACCATGTTGCAGTCATGCGTTCAATATTCAAGCAAGGTTCAATCCACACATCAGAAGCTGCGTAAACAAAAAAATTGTGCAAGGAACAGCGTTGCGGTGGCGCTGTACACCACCGCCTCGTGCGGCCCAGAAGATGGCCCTCGGACCGCGTCGCTAATTTGGAGAATGCCTGAAATTTGAAGACTTATGGCGAGCGATTATAGAGGGTCTAAGCGAGCTAAGGAGCCAGGTCTGGCGCCATGATAACAGACAGCCATCTTGAAAACAAACCTTTATGTTTTCATCAACGTGATTGATATGGGGAAATGGCAAGGCCAACAAGTTGCTTTCAAGAATGATGGTCAGAGACAACGTTATTATGCAAATTTAAGAAAGAAATACTCCTTTTATATTTTCATGTGTCAATTCCGGTAAAATTAAATTGACTGACTCTAGAAAATAAGTTTTTCGTTACGAAGAGAGGGAGGGGAATGGGGGCAATTCTAGTTGATCGTTATAAAAAAATTCTCACTAGTCCATGATGCCAAACCGTATTTGAAGTTGAAAAACGAACAAACCTTTTTCTGTGGGGCGGTGGTCCGCATTTTGAAACTACTGTACTTTAGAATCACGATTTATAACTTAGCTGTAAAAAGTTCTCACAATATTTCAACAGACCAAAAATGCCAATCAAGTAAGTGAATAAAAAAATTCAATAAATGAGGATCAAAAATAGCCCATAAAAGCGGTAGATAGTTATAGAAGTTTCTGTGTAAAACTAAGATCATCTCATGAAACTTCAAAATATATGCAATGCAAGGTAAGTCGCAGTCTCTGGCTGTTCAGTTCCAGGAGATGAACTCGAGAGATTACGCACTGACTTTAGACGTACAGATAAAAGTTTATCCTTGGCATGACAAGGATGGTCTCGCACAGCTGCACGTAGTCCAACATCAGTCCAATATTCGCCGAGAAACTCTTCTCTTTTATGCAATATTCAAGTTTTCTTGTTGAACGTTTTCGGGTTGCGTTCACAGGCAGAACACAAGTGTGTCTTAACCCAGCCTAACTTTTTTGCTGCCCTACCGATAATTTTACACCAATAAACAATTGGAAGTGCTTGGGAGGAACAAAATATGGATAATTATAGATGCACCGGCGAAAAATTTAACTGGGAAGTCAACACGAATCCGTCGAGTCCGAGCAGCGACCGCGGAAGCCGCCAGCTCAGAATTTGTGGTGAAGTTACGTCATAGCTGTGTAAAACACTCAGCACACTGAGTTCCAAGACGCCCAAATAATAGCAGTGTTTGTATTCATTTCTGAAGGTATGGTCAAGGAAAGCGATACTGATTACTGATTTGATGAGCCACTTCCTGCTAGAAATTTGCGCGTAACCCGGAAAAATCATTTTTGAAAATCTCTCTCCCACCCGGTTAGAGATCGGCCAAAGATCGGTCACATTGTAAAATATCTTATAATGCAATTCTTTGCAGGATTACCTTGAGACAAGCTTGAGTGATTTTACTTTTAAACTTCCGTTGAAAAAGCAGGTTTGCCGAGTTATTATGACATACCTCAAAATTTGCCAATTTTTTTGTTTCTGCCTCTGCTCTTGCAATCACAAACTGTGCACAATTTTTTAATATAAATTATTACAGAAGATTTCTGTTGTATTAAATAAGTAGAACGACTCCAAAACTCATCTCAAATGTAATGTAGAATACATATGTTAATAAATGTGCAATCAGCTACTGTTGTTCCGTTGCAACACCTGCTACGTGAAGCAATGGCCGATTAAATAAAGTATAGGCTTGGAAAGATTAAAGACTTTTCCCATGGATCATGAAACCAGTGTTGAACCATATGCTAAATGTATATTGTATTTTTTATTCCATAAACCTTAAACGTCGAATCATGGAGTAAGAACCACTGTGCAGTACATAGATATCGGAGAGAGACGCCAGAGAACGGAAGAAGAGGCTGGGACCTCTGCCCGTGAAGCAGTGATGTCGCCCCGCTGGCCAAGGAGAAACGAGCGTGTGACCACAGAGCTGGACCGCGGCAAGTGAACGGGAACAGAGACGTAAAGCGTCGGTGGGGGGGGAGGGGTGGGTCCCGAGTGCATAGCCTTGTTTGCTGCGCTGCTCCAGCGGAGACTTCAAGTGGGCAAAGAAACCTGCCCCCAGCCTCGTCCTTCTTAGAGCGACTTCAATTGACAACTTAAGCTCATCCGAGCAAGTTGCGATCCAAGCCGTTTGGAAGTTGAGAGGTGTCTCACCCTAAAATCTCAGGAACGAAGTGAGAGCACCTTCCCGAGATGAGACTCGTCTCGCGAATCACAAGCGACGATGGCAAGAATTTCCAAAGGATCATCCAAGGTTTGGACTTTGTCTCGAAAGTTCGGGCGGTGATGCAAGAGCTGGTGCGGATAAGGAAATTTGTATAAGAGAGCATTTCTTTCTACGAATAAGAGTCTGCAAATATGAGTAGCAAGTAGTGTTCTACGTTCAACAATCAGTTGAACAGAAAGTTTTTGAATGCTCGAATTTTGTATTAACTCAGGCACAGAGGATAGAATAGTAAACAATATTCGGATGGTTATATAGAACCATCTAATCTAATTTAATCCTCTTTTAATCACGCGACGGGCTTTACTTACTCATGTGGCTGAGAGAAATTATTTTTTCAAAGTTTTCGCAATTTCGCAGCGGTATCTCGCGAGAAAAAATTAAATAGAAAATATCCGAAGATTGAATACGAACAGTATTTACAAGCGAATGTTCTGAATGACGAAGAAATATGAGAGCATTTTAGAAACTAGGAACATGCAGGGAGATTTTCTTAAGTTTTCTTTGCGAAAACTTAATTTTCTCTGAAACGAGCGACATCTAATAATTGTGCAGAACACACGCAGCGTGGAATGCAATATGAATGCATTGAATTTTCTCTCAGTAGAGCTACCATGACATTTATTTAGCCCGAGAAGTCATTAATTATAGCGTAGCATAGAAACTCTAAAATTTTATATTGACTTTTTTCGGATACATAAGTAATACGTTGATACATCAATCCCGAACAAAAGCACTATAGCAAGTATACTGTACAGTAAGCAGTAAATATGCAACGTTTGACGGACATATTTGCTGCTCATCTAATTCACAAGAAAATTGCAGCATAATCCAGTAATCCTTTCGCCTTGTTCAGAGAGAAAAAAACATTAAAAGGAAGGTTGGATATTTTCTCACCAACAACCGGATGCACAGCCACGCACCATAAAATAAATGCGGATTTCAAAGTATATTCGACCGGAATACTTGAGAGCGCTCTTCAAAAAACACAGATGCTCGCACCTGGTCTCTTTGTACGAGTCGCTCTGGCAACGATAGCGAAGTGCGCCAAGTCCTGTTGGTTGACACGCAGCTGCTGGAAGTCCAGATTATTTTGCCAGCCATTAATATGCTCAAGGCATCAAGCTCATTACCAGCTCCGTTAGAAGAGCAGACGCAAAAATGCTCGTATTATGAAGGGTAAAAAAAGCTCGCTGTTTTGAGCAGCCTTTTACGAGAGCAAAGGCCCCTGACGTTTCTTTAATTCTGGCCCGCCAAACAATTGCTTTATTTAGGTAAGCCGAGGCGTGTCAGTTGTTGGCTCCAGACAGGCTTTGCAAAATCACAAACGAGAAAGAAAAAACGTAGTTAATAAGAAGGGATTTCTTTAGAAGTAGAGCCAGGCTGCAGGCTAGGTCAAGACTGCCTAGCATCTACTTGCAGGTCTAGATTGGTGACATGACTTTTCTGTTTTCTGGCCATTTCTGAAAGTTCACTCGGTATTCTTTGATGTCTAACAGAACTTAAATAATACCAGAAAAAAATAAACAAATCCAAATATGAAGTGAAATCAAGAATATTCACAATGAACATATTCATGAAAATGATTTTCCGTTCAATACATAGTACTGATGGTAATTACTTGGTTATTCTCAAAGGAAATATTTACGATTTCTGCCTGTAGGTCAGTACTGTAGCCGGGGACAGTATGATTTTCAAATTCAGAGAGAACTCAAGCGTCTTCTTTCGTACTTCCTTCAGTAAGAAAAAGAGTTGTCAAATTGTCATCAGCACAACAGCACGCTCGACCACAGTGCATTTTCCGACTACGAGAAATGAAGTTTAGCGCTGCGCAGAACCCATGAATTTGCGCACAACAGTACGATGTCACAAAATAGTGTTAGCCCAGTATGATCGTTCATTACGTATTTATTAAATTTTGTATATCTTGTTTTCAATGTTTATAGCAAATGGTTTATGCTTCTTTATTGCTGGCTAGTTTTATTATACTAAATACGAATTTAATTGAACGGGATTCAATAAACGCTTCATGATGAGTCGCAGGTGAGCTACACTTTTGGTGACGCTCCGTACACCGGGAGCCGTCTTGCTCATCTGGCGGCAAGGGCACCACACAAATACAGTTGCTAATACGGCATGATGTAATAAAATCGAACGATGCATGCAAAATGGAAATAACAGTTCTAATGAAAATCCCGACTCAAATACTGATGACAATATTTTACCGTTCATGAGGCAACAATCGTAAATAAATCGCCTTCATCAATGTTGACGTTTACCAGTTTGTGCCTCTGTAGCACGGGACAATTCTCAGGGGCTGGATAAAGGAAATGCAACTTTCATTGATTTATTTGTGATGACACATACCGACGACCACCGCTCACCAATTCCTTAATTGCACCCGAGAGCCTCCGTTGCAACGCAGGTTCAAGCTCTTGACCCGCCAATTAGTTTTATTCACTTGCATCTCTGGAATTCATTTAGGAGCCAATTACGCGGAGTGACGGTCGGCTTTGCCATCCAGTGATGGCAGGAAAATTCCCGTCTTACAGCAAGCGAATTTCCCCTCTAATGATCACACCGTATATGTAGTGGGGTTTATACTGAAACAAGGTAGAGAGAAACGCGTGTATTTTATTATGGGATGAATAGTGCGGTGCTTTCCACGGTGTCGTTATCGCTATCTTCAACACATCGAGTAGGGTTGACTTGCTGCTGCGAAAAATCCTGTTTCCACCTTTGCGTTATTTTCATTGTAAGTTCGTTGGTTTGTGAACCACATTTTTTTGAGAAAAAACTTTATTAATGAATCATCAAGTGAGCTACGAAAAATAGTAAAATGACTTTACTCTCACACACATCCTAATCGCAATTCAACGAAGTCGGAGATATTATCAGTGGTTGACACCAATAAAAACAAATGATAAAAATTATTTTAAAAGATTTCTAATGACTTTAATGAACGGTGACTTCGAAACAGTAGTGTTGCTCTCTAGTTTCGGGACACAGACATATGTAAATATATTATGATGCAAGCAAATAAATAAACACTAGACTGTTGAATAGTTCAGAAAGACTGAAAATAAAAGTATACAATGGACTAACATCATGGAACATGAGGTGTGCAACGGAGTAGCAAATATATAAAAGAAATCTCGAACCCCCAAGACTCATTTCCAAGCTTCTATTGAAAACCACCAATAGGAAGTCAAAGTAAGTGTCAAAAATGTAATCAATTAATTAGTTGTGCGATTACTTTCAAGGCACCGAATTCAAAAAAAGAAATGTTTTCAAACACACAATAATAAAATATATTGTTATCCCCATTAGACGATCATCGATTGACGCATCAAGTATCCGGGTACATCAACTCGCTCTACAAATAAAATTTACTTCATTCTCAGCTGCATTTTGGGGCGATCGCACTGCATTGCGAGTTAAGTCCTCGAATTAAGTGCCTCAAAACACGACGGCGGCCCCAAGTGCCGGAGTGCGGCCACAGAGCGTGCAGCGCGTCAGCGGGGCAATAAAAGTCAAGTTCACTTCAAAGTCAGCGAGATTGACCTCAGTTACCAGCACCCTCGCTGGCATTGCAAGATAAAGAAACCATGACGTAGAACAGTTACGCAATCAGTCACAATTGTGGTATGAGGCACAGGCGGGTGAAACTTGCACGAAATGATTATGCAGAACTGAAAAAGAGCATGGCAATAATCCAGAACTTAAGTTTACTTTAGTTGTATGTTAAACACGACGAGAAAACTCTGATAATGCAGGTACATTCGCAAAAAATGTGAGAAAATATCATCAAACTCGAATCTATGTTTCCAACAGTAACTCATTGAAACCCAGCAGAGGGCATGTAAAAGTGCACCTGCATTGGATTGGTCAAAAATCTGTTCGGTTTTTATCGATCCCAAACTTCCGTAAAAAATCGGACGAACTTTGTTGTGAGCGCAACACACCCATTAGAGAAATTAATGACACCAACAGTGCTTCTGGATCTTCATCCGCTAACAAACCCCGCAAAATGAGAACCATAAAACATTCCATGAAAGAGCAACGAAAATGGAAAGTAGATTTCAAGCAAAGATTAAACAGGGAGAAGATACAAGCCGACTGCAGTGAGGGATTAAATTTCAATATTATATATTGAATCGAAGGCCTTTGTTCTACGAGCGCACACAAATCCTGCTTAGTAAGTTCAAATAAAGGTGTACTACCCAACACAGAAGGGGGGAATTAATATTTNAATTTTATTTCAACTTTACTCGTAAAAGCATAGGAAATGCCGCATATAGTGGGCTGATTGTCACCGATTCAAAAGATCAGGCGAGGCCAGCCACGCAAGTCGAGCTTTTAGTAGTTTTTTTTCAGCACGAAAGACTCCAGCGAAAAAATAGGATACTTTTACGCCAAATTTTCACATCTCGAATTCGATGTCTCATCACAAAATTTTGTAAGGCTATCATCGTTAGTTTAAACGACATCAATGAAAAATTGTGCTACACCCACACACCACAGCAGGAGGAGAGCGAAATTGACGCCAGTGAGCCGCAATTAGACAGCCTCAGACTTGAACTGAATATTGAAGATGAGGGCAAGTTCGAGGCACCAGAAGAGTCTGACACGGACTCTCCACAAGCCGAGCTCAGAGAAATTACTTCAACAAGCCATGATTTCTACGCGACTAAATGGTTTAAGGTTCAAGCACCCCTTACAAAATGCGACACTACGAATGATAGATTGAAAATTTGAATATATTTCCTGAACAAAATTACAATTCAAATGCACAAAAAAATAACCCACAGCATACTAGCTCTGCAATAGCCTAAAAAGAACTTGGTTTCAAATTTAAATATCGATTAGGTCTCATTGAAAAATGATACTTGTCAATAATTCGGTAACTTGAATCCTAAACAAACAATGACCTAGTCGGCTTGTAAGACAATAACATTTGAGAGCAAAATCATTATCTTCCCACCACAATCAAGATAATTCGTGAAAATGCGGTGATTCAATGACGGTAAATGAATAAAATTAGGTAGTTTTTTATAATAGTCTATTCCTAGAAAGGATTAGTTTATACGTTACATCCTGACTAAATAAGTCACAGATTTGCACAGTTGAGCTATTCCATACTTGAAAATAATCATCGTATTTTTTTTCAACGGTCATTTCGCGGCATACAAACTGAGCTAGAGTGTTCACGAAGCCATGCTGACCTCTTCTATTCTAGTAACTTTTCTTACACTTCCTAGCGAGACGGATGATTTTTGGAGCGATTTAAAAAGGTGCGAGCATCTTTCCAAAAGTAAATCGATAGGACGATACCCATGAGTCTTTCAGTCTTTCAAAGGGGCCGACAAATGGCCTGAACATGTAACACAGGAGGGCTTTTTTTGGGGGGCGGGAGAGGGGGAGTTTCAGAACGCGACAGCCGAGAACTATTTATAAATGTTGGAGTGACGGCAGGCGTCTCTTATCAGCCCAGACAATATGTTTCCTAGAAATGATAATGGAAATCCGTTATCGAAGCTCGCAGAAACAAAATAAAAGAGAGAGCAGCCCGAAAGTCGACCGTGTCAACGCCAGGACAAAAAAATGAACCGAACTTCAAAGATGGGGAGACCATCACAGCCACGCCACCGACAGCCCTGTGGGACCGCACCATTGTTCGTCTGTGAGCTGCGGGTCCAAACACACAGGTGTGAAGTGAACGCTGCTAACGAATTTTGCAAGATGAACGTGTGCTGTGTCAGGGAGCACGTCATGGCAAAACACTGATCAAGAAGAAGATTATGCAATTTTTCATACGTTCGCTCTTGTGGTTTTGACATCTCAACTTGTGTACAAAATGTGCTTCAACGCACGACTGTTCGTGGATAAAAGACTAAGTATACCAGGTGGTTTCACATCCTGTTAAGCTGAGTGGAAGACATATATTATTACATTCTATTGAACAAGAAGTAAAATACTCAAAATGAATGTCGATCAAAACTTCAAACACAACTTAGGAGGCCTTAACTGAAGGAATGAAATCAACATATGAATGATTGCCTTTCCAAAGGTGCTCACAGCCTTCTAAGTCGTGCTTCACCTGACTCCGATTGTGGGACCATTTAATGTAAGTGAGCGGTAATGTGGGACATTGTAAGTGGTGGACAAGACGCTGTTAACGTTAGTGAGTGGTAATGTGGGACAATGTAAGTGGCGGACAAGACGCTGTTAGCGTTAGTGAGCGGTAATGTGGGACAATGCTAATGCGGCTGACAGCCTACAAGGGCCCACGCCAAGCTAGGCTGAGTGGAAAAAAGCCGAAGCATCCAGTAACAGACTGGAAACAGAGGGGCTCAATCGATTAAAGAAAAAACTCTGCTTTAAGAGAGACCAAACAAATATGCTTTTTGGATGAAGCGTGAGCTGAATATTAGCATCGCCTGGCGGCGGGCACACCGTCACCAGCGGTGGTCAGTACAATAATGAATAATGTTGGAGAGAGGCTTCGTCGAGGCAGGGATGCGGTGACGACACCAGGAAATTGACAGCGCACAACGTATGAGAAAAACACGCAGTGAACCCATAACTCGCTACAAAGAGCAACTAGCAGCAGATCACCGCATGTTTACGGCAGTTGCCTGGACGTAAAGCACGCCCCCGCTGACATTTGTTTGTACCTTGTGTCCCTGGAAGCGGGTGTTGACGCGACACCATGTGCACGGCGCGACATCATGTACCGACACGACACCATGTACGGCTGCACGTAGTTTCAAGTCGTACATGGCACAGTGCCGAATGCAACCGAAAAGACACCCAAAATAAGACTGTTGGCCGATCGAAACTCAAGCTTTGAAAGCTAAGAGCGATCGTCCCGAAAAATTGAAATTCTTGTGGCGGCTAAGACGTTACAGTAGTGCAAGAAATAGGTGAAGCGAGTGCTAGGATTTCATATTATTAACAATTGAGACTTACGCGCTTCTTCACGAAATATCAACATAAATATCTACTGCTCATAAAATTGACCTTGCCCGATTTTAAGGAGCAGCTCTAGGTGACCAGGAGACAACTCAACACGTTTTATGCTATAGTGTCAGGACTGAAATTTCTTACAGGCGAAAAATAGACACAGATCGAACAAGACGCTTCAAATAATCCAATTTGAGAGACTGCAGCCTCGTAATGCGAATTGCAAATATTACTAATTTATAATTACAAGTTCGGGTAACTGATACTTTTCTCGACTGATGATCGTGTTAGTATTGTTCTAACAAAAACAAAAGAAAAATTCTTTTAAACTACGCAAAGCTCGCAGTGCCAGAGACATGAGTGTAGCTTGGAGCTTCTGCCAGCAATGCCAGCGCGAGGGCCCGCGCATAGCCAGCAATGGAATCTCAAAGACCGTTAGGCGGCAAACAGCGACAATAAATTTTTTTAGAGGACATCAACTGGAATGCGATGAGATTTGCAATGAGAGAGAGGGACAAGTGGAGCTCCATAGCGACTTCTCCCTGTAGCTACTCAGGAACAGTCATTCCGTCGATTCTTCTCGAACAAATCGACAACAGTGCTTTAGTGATTCACCCTCAAGGGTAGTCCGTAGCCATAAAGTTTGTGTGGTCGTTGTTTCTTCTACACACCCAGGGCCAAAGGCTTGAGAACATTTTGCATAACCTTTCAAGGAGCTAACTGGCGCAATAGTGAAGTATTCTTTCCTGAACAAACGCAATCAACAAGAAATAAAATTAATGTCGCTATTGCATGACCGATTCTTTTCCAATCGTTCAACGGAGACTCGAATGAAAAAATGTGACTACTAAATTCGAGTAGGAAATGAAGCCTTAAAATGAAGCATTTAAATGAAGCATTTAAAAAGAGTTATTTCACACTAAGAGAAGATACCCCTCTTTGAATTACAGAGCCAGCGTTCACCAGGCGAGTTAGGCTTCAGTACGACCTAATGAAGCGTTCGTAGTTACGACGCAGAGAAGGCCATCACCGCGGCAGCGTTCGAATGTTCGAGAAGCACAACGCGACCAGCGTCCAGACGTCGTCAGAACCATTCCTCCGGCCAGGGGAGGACGCCTAATGATGATCAGCTGCAGCAATCAGCAGCTCGGAGGTGCAGTTCGTGACGACCGTCTTAGGACAATAGGAGTCCGTGCCCCGGGCCCCAGGCATGGAGGGCCCCTGAGTGGGCCCCAGAGATTGCCACGGCCCTAGAATGGCTTTATCGGAAGGTCATCGCTCTCTCAGGACCCGTGACCGAGATGACGCTCGCTGCTCAATGGAACCTGCTGCTGGTCTCTGGTCCCCAATCTCAATCTCATATCGCAGGAGTAAATGTATTTTGCACCAGTGCCGAGTTCCTAGGTTACAGGAGGCTATCTTACCATATCGAGGGGAGGGGGGAGAGGGGAGGGAAGGAGACAGTATGAGTGGGACAATGAGACGTCGGAGGACACACGCAGCCATTTTTAGTGACGTGAGTCAAAGAGGTTCGCGAAATGTCATGCACTTTTAAGCAAGAAAAATTCTTGCACCAAAACATCAAAAAGATTTCAATAATAAAAAATAGATGGTCTGTACAGCCCGTAAATCATTCTCTTGTAAGAGGGCTGACACTAAAGAGAAGAGTTCAATACTCTATTTATGAGTTTCAAGACTGCAGAGTCCCTCCAATAAAGACAGAAATTGAATAACAGAAGGACTCAGAGTGCTTTACGGGACACTACGCACGCTAAAGCGAGTAAAAATTACACATCGTAAGCCAATGTCGTCACACGGGGAGGGGGGTGTATTAGGATGTGAATAAAATTGGACACATATGTACATTACATCGTAAATAAATTAACGCCCTAGCTGAGCAGAACACATCGAAGGCAAACTTGAGTACTCGGTCGCGGTCATCAGTCTGACGAGACACTGTAGCTGCTGAGACGTTCAACGAAGTACTCAGTTTTACAAAAAGCCTTTCATTGACTAATACTTTACCATTTCACATGGAAAAATTACCCCAAAATCTCTCAAAATCCCGCGGAGGCTCGAATTCTCAACAGCGTATTCTCGCGTCACCATTACGGTCGCCCTAAGCACGCTCACACTTAAAGCGCTACTAATTTTCGACAACAAAATTTACTTCAATAATGTCTCATGTACTTAATTGACGTGATCAATAAAATACTAAATAATTACTAACCATATAGAATTTCCAATCTACCAAACCTGCTTTAGAACGAAGTTCAGGCTCATTTTAAAGCGCAAGTAACCGTGAATGCAAAATAATTCACTTTACTCCACATCAGAAAATAATTCAGAATAGTTACTGATCACGTAATCCTAGGATCTCTGCAAAATGAGCTTCGAGGACACGTGCGATAACTGTAACTCTGAATAATGTTGGAATGGGCGGCGGCCGATTGTTTTCAACGGCTTCACGTGAACAAAAGCGAACACGATTACGCAGGTCCTGCAAAGACCTGACCTCCTGAGCCTTTCCGGACTATTGTCTCTGGTTCTTCTGGGGCTCATCCTGCGCGTCGCCAGCACCTCATTGAGGTACAGACCTGCAGAGCTGGCATCCTATAATGGGGGAAACGCGTATATTTTGGAGCACCGGAGCATGAAGACTCGGTTCTGAAGGCTCGCAAATATCAGGGATAATACCAAGGGTATCATTCGCTACTCTAGAAAGGAGGATTTAGAGGTAACAACAAAATTACGATTCGGAAGCGAAGGAGTTGTGCATCTATCATAACATAAGCCTCCAAAGAAAAGAAAAGATAGGGGTGTGTGCTCGTTTTTCTTATATGACTTTGGATCACCGCTTCCATGTGCTCCATTTCCTGCAGTAATGGTGAGGGCACAACTACACTCGTATCGTTGAACAGCGAATAAACTTCCCACAATCCTACAATGATATCCAACCGTTATTGAGCCGAGCCAGGCGTAATACAAATGACTATATTTAGTTAAATATATGTATTTATAGCCGCACTTCTGTCATCAATAAAGTGTGATTATTGCATACTCTAAATAATCCGAGGCGATTGAAATACAAATTTTGAACATGTTTCCACTGTGATTGTATGGAGTAGTAATTATATGGCTTCAGTCCAATTAATGAAGTACGATTTTAAAGAATCTGTTCCACTATTCCAAGAAATGCTCGTTGAGATTTAGAGAATTAACTGGAAAACTAACTGCCCAACTCAAAGCTATAAGTTTGCTGTTGTCAAATGTACACTTCACAAACTCTTTAGTTTTATGCGCTCGGGCTGCTTACAAAATACAGAATGACTTTGTCGTATACAAAAGGAGACCTACAATGTCAGACTCTCGGTAGCAGAAATTTAGGCAATGAATAGAGTAATCAGTTTCAAAGATGAGTCATGGATTCTAATAATATCAAGGAGCTACAATTAAAAACATTTGTAATATCTATGTAGAGCCTAAAGTTACGGTGAACATATCAGAAATATCCAAATTGATTACTGAATCCGGAGGTTATAAATCGTTGGAGGTGATTCCTCCAATCCAACTTTTGCTGACACAACTGATTCATTTGATTACGGCTGTCCAAAGCAAGGTTTAGGCGCTGCAGGTGGGAAATTCCTCCTTCAAATTAGGCGGAGTCAGAGTTCTGAATTGATGTACGTCTCCATGGCAGGGCGGCCAACTAAAATACGATGAAGCAGTCACGCGCTCCCAGCGCTGTGACTCGCGGTCAGCTGCACCTGATGGCCTGACAAATGATCTCTGCGCTAAATACACTTCCAGGGCACGGAGCACAGTTGGGCGGTCACGCTGCCATTGGGCTGAACATGTTCGTACGCCAGGCAAACTCCAGCTCAGGGGCTGCAATGCTCAGGAATTAGTCGTCAGTGCTCCGTAGTCTGTGCTTGCTTAGTTTTGAGATGTTTTCGGAGTCTTTCATCCCAGACACATTCTCAGATTATTCAAAGTAAAATATTTGATCTCCATGAAATACTTGTGAGGAAGTTTTTAAATTTTTATCTCCGGCGATCATCTCTGTTTGCGTTATCAAAGAGATTCTATCGTTCACGGCTGTGTACACCTGCTTCCGAAAATCATGCATAAAAGTACAAAGAATTTATTGCTTGAAAAACCAAATACATGAAACAATTTTATACTGAACTTATTTTTCCATGTATACGAATAATAACATTAAGCCATACCCATAAAAATAAGAGGTGTGGGGCTCCTTAACTGAGACTCTATTTGCTCCCTGATTTCAAAAATGCCATTTTATTTTGCTCAATCAAGTTAAGAGTTTTATGCCATGAAAATCATGAAAAATCAAAATTTTAGATACAAGCTCAAAGGTTTATACAAAAAATAAGAAATGTCAAGAAACATGCCAACTTTATGGATATCTTTACAGTATGGCATGCATAAATAGTGGCCGGGAAGATTTTCCCTCGTACATGGAGCTTAGGTCGTGCCGCGTCAGGCACCAGCAGCGGTCGGTGAGACGTTGATACAATACCTCAGGGACTCTAATAATAATCCTCCATTGCTGGGATATCTTAACGGAAGCGTTTGTTCTTCACTCCCATCATTCACATTCTGTGAGGCTTGCCAATGTCTCGGAAGATTTTTTGATGAATAAATATGTGGGTTTCATTTGGTGGAAAAATGCCATTATTTTATGTGAATCTCCCCTTGAAACGCCATAGGAAAACGTGTTGACAATACTGAGAAAAGTAGAGAATATTTTTGAGATTAACACGTAAAATCCACCCACGAAACCCCAACAACACACAAACCTCAAAAATCATGCGGGAAAGGGTAATATGAAATTAAAACACTTTTTCTAGAGAACACACAAAAAATCTGTCGAAAATAAAAGAGTTATGTATAAATACTGTGAATGAAGTACGAAGATGAAATAGAAACAATATGAAAGTAAATTTCGCGAATTTTTTATTCTTTGGAAGATATGCCTCAAATATCTCACGAACATTCGCCAAGGTTTTTAGCCACCTTGGATTCTGAGACAGAAAAAAATATCACAAAACTCTACGGTTAATTTACTTTACATTTAACTATATTATTTTAAGGGTCATTGTGTAAAGCTAAAAAAATTCTCAAAGCATGAGCGCATAAGCAAAAACATTTCTAAATAAATGGCACAAAAATTTTTTATACAACAGGCCCTCGACTGTCAGAAGCTAGGAATGACCGCTTAGGTAATGACTAGTGTGGGCTGTGAATAACATAACTCGAGGCTTCAATTTTGCATTCAGTTTTCTAATGGTCTTTATTTGAAGCAGAAACTTTATCCTATAACACGACTTAGATACTAAAGTCTCAAAGTTCAAGTCAAGGAAAGAAGGAGGCCATTTTTATTTGAAGATAAAGTGGGTAACACGCAACTTCAGTCTGTCTTGAGTAAACTTTAAACTTATTCCAAAAAACTGAAATTTTAAGTTTGTACATTCTGACGATTTTACAGGGAAATCTGTACGCTTAATGAATTTGGCTAAGTTTTAATGATAGAGATAAATGGCAGCAAAAAATGAATTTTTAAAACTTGAAACGAATGTAAGACGTTTAATTTTTGAAAATCCTAAATTTTTAGTCATCACATTATTCTAAGCTGGAACGTCGGCCTGCTGGCGAGCTGTGCCACCAGCTGAGCCATAATTTCTGGGCATCCCATTGCAGCATCCGAATATCAATAGATGAAATCTCAAACTTGTTTCTCAGCACCTCAAGCTCCATTGGGTGAATTATCATTTCAAAATTACAACTCTCGTGATTCAACAATAAGTGGATTATGCAAGTCGCCGGGCTAAGTTTTGACGTGACAAATTCACAGACCGGGACCGCTGTTTAAGATTTCCAAGCAACGTTTGAGGGGAAGGGATAGCACCTTTCTATGCTAGTCCATGTAATATCAGAGACCAGTCACTATTTTTCCGCTATTTAATTAAACTTTTTGAAGCATAACCCAATTCTACCTTGACGGTGTTGTCCTTTCCTCTTGTTCTAGAATTAAGACTTGATCTGATCGAGGTGTTCTGCACCAACGCCCTCGGCCGCCATCTTGCAGTCCGTCAAGTCAGCTGAGCAGAAACCTGCTCTGTTCCTAAGTCCAAGTCCACTACGGTTTTCCTGATCTTCGTTCCAGAGGCCGCAGCAACGACACAACCATTTCTGTAGAAGCATCGCTTGAGGCGAAGCCGCACATTTCAAAGTGGCATTTTCCAGCAGACTTGCCTCTCTTATAGAGGAGGCCGGAGGAAGGTGGGGGGCAGTCGGAGGCCCACTCGTGTCGGTCAAGGAAGGAAGTGCTAATTAGGTCTGGGAAAATTTATTGGCTGCTCCCCGCAGGATTAGGTGACCATACGCACCTCACCGTCGAGCGTCAGCCTGCTGCGCCGACACTGCGTCTCCCAGCTCAGATTCCAGCAGATCGAATTTTGAGCAACATCACATTCAATTTTCTATAAGTTGAAACCTCAACGCGGGGACCCAAAGTGAGAAAATTATGTGATCATAGAGTGATTGAGAAGCGCAAAATGTAATGCCATGATGCTTGAATCAAAATTTCTAAACTAGTCGTGAGGACTACTGAAAGTACATCAATATCTATATAGTACCTGGTGAATGGTTTCGCTTTTATTGATATTGCTGTAGATTTCATAGAGTACGAAGATAATTTAATGAAAAATTTGCTTTTACAGGTGAATATATCACAACAGACAATAGACGGTACTAGTCCAGGCCAAAATGGTGTGTGCGTCTGCTGAAAGAAGCAATTTCACATTTTTTTTCAATTTGACTCTAAGTTCTCAAAGCATATGTGTAGAGTGACCGCCAAAAAAAGTGAACCGAACTCAACCTACTTTCACGCGCAAGATAGTATCTTTTGTCTTGCATGGCGCATCCAAATTATGTTTGCGTATTAAAAACTAAATCGTGCCATCTTACTCGTACCAGTGTGCATCGTATACAACTTTCAAGTTCCATTAACTTTTTGTGTGTCACACTGTACAGCATCACATTCGAGTATTTATATAGGCAGAGTTCCTATGCGCACTATGAGTCCAAATAAGAGAAGTTTGCCTGACTGAGTAACAAATTCTACCCTCGTGGAGTGCTCCTCAACTGATACTACCATCGTATCGGGGCAGGAGAATGTCAACCTTCGGACAATTTCGGCGTGCTTCAATTGATTGAAGATCAATGAAAAATGTATCAGCCAGGAAGGTTTGTACATGACTGAGAGGCAGCTGCAGATAACCTCTCGCAACACCGAGAGCTAGACTTAGAATTGCGCTTCAACGATCGCCCGCGATCTGCTAGACCGCAAGCGCAAGTTATTTATATTGTGCTGTATTGTTCCCGTACTAGTATTATGCAGTCTTGATCACCCATCACTGCTTCAAGCTCTTTCATTTTGTGGGGACAAAAGTGTTTTATACAGAGTACAGAAGGCCTTATTTAGTAGAGTGCAGAATGCTCGTAAATTGTGACGACTCCGTAAATTTGCACAACATTTATGATTTCCTGCAACCGTGGTACGATATCACTGCAGAACGTCTCATCGTTTGGTAGCTGCGATAATTGCTTTAAAATCAATACATTCACAGCCCTTGGTCCAGCTGTTATGATTATCGCATAGCAATTACAGTACTTGAAGCCTTCCCGCTGCTATTAGCGCATTGTCTCCTCATTTCGGCAGTTATGGCCCATACGCTGCAGCAGTGAGGGTCACAGTGTTGCCATTCTTAAGTTCTGAAAAAAATAATGTAGCTCAGTTGAAATGATAAAAAGCATGTAGCCAATGTTATATAGTCTTTTAAATTTTCCCCTTTACGTGTACAGTAACTTGAGCTGACAACTCTGCAGAGTGAGAAGTACGGTATATGTACATTCTTTGCGGAGTAAATGTTCAATCTCGTGTACGCCGACCAGAATACCCTTCTTGTGATCGTGTGACATCTACACAGCATCTCTAGCCGTCACGAACACAAGGCAGCACGGAACAATATTATGACAATTTAAAATAAGAAAGTATTGCATACGGCCGTACCACGAATCTCCCGGACGCCAAGTCGACCGCCAGTCTAAGTGGAGTGCTTGCGGCGGTCTGAGTGCGCGGATTTGCATAGAAGTGACCGGAGCTGTCAAGTCGCGATGCAGTGTTATGGTGCGCTCACTCCCCTCATTATCGTACGGAGACACGGACAGCTTCATATTGTGTGTGGTTGGCCCCGTGATGCCCGAGACAATAACGTGGCTATTAGGCACGGAGACTCATCGTTTCTCCTGTTTTGGTCTTCATTGAAATGGAATGAGCCACGTGAATCAACGCTCGAGAGAATTCCACGAAATCTCTTGCAAGAGCGACATATTCTAAAGCACGTTTATGTATAGTGGCTCAAATTGTGGACCTGTTCACCTAGTTCAAGCGAAATGCTTCGAAATTTATGGGAATAATTTGAATATTTAGATTTAAAACAAGCCACTGACTTTCTCGAGAGTTACTGAAAGCTTCTAGTATGTTTATAAGCTTTCGCTCTCAAGTTAGTCGAGGTGTTTGGAAACACAGAAGACGAACCTGAGCTCGTACCTAGCAAGAAGAGACGTAAAAGTAGAAGATTTTGTCTTTCTTGTTTCGAGGTATCAATTTAAGCTGGTCCGGCTGATCTCCATTAGGTCGGAGTAACCAGAAGCGACACGGCCCACCAAAACTTTGTTAAAAGCAAGTCTACACCCGCGCCTGCACGCCTTTCAACCGAGCAAGTGTTGTCCATACGAGCCTCCCATGCGAAGTTGCGCTCGGTCTCGAACGAAATTTGACCCCCAAATACAAGCGGAGACGTTGCTTGAATTTCTTTAACGTTGCTGCAATCAAATGAACTCTTGCAAGGCGAGGCCTGGCTCTACGGAGCTCATTTGTTGCTTCACGGCGATTGGATTAACAGGTGAAGCGTTAGTTTGGTCTCGCTTCTGTCGTTTGCCGGCATTTCTTTATACCAGACACTCGCAATGGTTGTGAAGCGGTGGAAATATTTCTTGAAGCCTAATTTTATATTCAAATGAATGAAAGACATTGACAAATATATATGCCATTTTCGTGTCCGAACTCGCTCGGAAATGTGACAGAAGTGCCGGTCGTATATTATGCGAAGCTCCAGTACCCGAACTGCATATTATGGAATGATAAAGGTTCACAAAATAACAAGTTCGACTGTCGTCCAGAAGGACTCAAGCGCGGTGGTTCTCCTGAAGAGATCGTAGAAATTGATGGACTGGTATTCTTCCTAAATCATACAGATGGTGCAATCGCAGAAGCAAAAACTTTCTAGATTCGAGATTATCCTACGAATGACTATTATACTTCCTGCATCAGAGAGAGAGGAAGTATGAATGCCTTTTATTTTTGAACTTCGTTGTAAAGTTTGAGTCTGTGTGATTTTTCCGAGCTCGGCACGACAGTTTTCCCAGGGCCATTACTTGGAGAATATCTTACGCCAGGCCATCGCAGCCACCAAACAAGCTGATATTGTTAAAGAGGATGAACTTCCTCAAATAGATATAAAGAAAAAAAGAGGCTTCGTTCGATCATTTTTTACGAGTGTTGTGCAAGTCAAATATATTCAAGTCATATAGTTTGCTGGGTAACTCGCTTCCAGGCTTGAATAGAGGGACTGGTCATAAAGTATCGGCTGGTGCTATCGAGGTTTGCATTACTAAGAATGCAAGGACTCTTGCTGGCATTGTTTGCGAGGCTGATGGTTCCACCAGTCAATGGGAAGGAGGCTAAGAGTCATGATTTATGGGTGCCTGGGTGAGCGAGGAGGCTGTTCACAGCTCATCAACTGCCGAGTCAAAGAACCTGAACAAAAGAGGTAAGAGAGCAGTCAGCGGTAGTCCAAGAAAACTCCTCCCATCACCCTACTCACATATTATCAACTGAACAATAGGTCAATAACATGAAGCATAATTTTGGAAAGCGTATCAAAGCAAAATCAGCATTTGTAACTGAAACTTGAAAGTAATACTGGTAAATGTTTTTCAATCAGCTGTAATTGGTTTTGACGTTATACCTCACCATATAACATGAATTTGTATCCACAAATGGCATGTATTTGTATTCATTGTTTGGTTAAATCGCGTCATACATTTGAAGCAAAACAAAATGCAAACGCTGAGTGCCGGTTGATAAAGTTAAACTCCATAAACACCCACTCTAAGTATTTCAAAATTATTACCATAGCGATTTTCAGCCCACAACGGCGGACGAATGAGACCGACGTGGAACATGTTGGAGATAGCGGGGCTTGGAGATCAACGACGTTCGACAAAATCGAGGTAAAACCCATTCGTCAGAGCTGAAGAACAATTTTTCGCATCTTTTTTTTAAACTGAGCGGGAATTCTTTGTGATAATAACGGTATTTAGTGACGTAAAAATTTCGTTCAGCTATTTGGAAAACAGGTTTGTGTTAATTAACTATGTTGAGCTCTTTTCTGGTTAATGCAAACTTAATTGTGGCTGGATACATGAAATAAAAGCTGGCAACACTGAATCAAGGCTAGCCTAGTGAAATTACGGCTGGGTAAACGGAATGAAGACCGGTGAAAATAATTATGAAAATGGCAGTTATCATTGCAAGAAAAATGTCCCAAAAAATTAATATGCTCCTACTAAAAAATTGAGTTTAATACAGAGTAAAAACATTTATGCTTGCCTCTTATTTCGAACTCCTTTATTAGATACGACAAACTCAACAAAAGAGTTTGTTCAAAGACGATTATATTCAATTTTTATCGTGAAAAGTGGTTATATTTTTTATTTGTCTTCGATATCAGAAGCGTTAAAAGAAATTAAAACGGAGTTCACGATACACTGTTTCATTATCAAACACTGTTCACAATATTAACGCAGGAGCCTGAATATTTTTAAGACAGGCATTTGCTGGGACATGAAGATTGGTCAGCCGATACCGCACTCTCGAGAGCAGAAAAGACTTTCTGCCCCCCTCCACACACCATCAATCGCGGACCGGCCTCCCGTGCGACGTGGGCTACTCGCATTAATTCAGGTGACACAATACATCATCGACAAAGTCCTTGCCTTCGACAAATTTGAACGCTAGCACCAATGAAGGAATATAGGGATTAATGAATCAGAAACTATCACTCAGCAAATGATCGATTAGAACAGCATGTTTAGTTCACAGGCAATCGCAGGTGTGTGTACGAAAATCGACCGGGAAGAAAAGCTCATTTCAAATATTTTCGATTATGCCTTCTCGCAACGGGTAGGTGTTCGTCCGATCATCAGCGTAAATTATGACACATAACTAACAAGAATATTTTGTAACATTTCCTTGGTGACATGACAAAACTTAAGAAGTTCAAATGAAGATCAGTTTTGTTCTTTCCCTGAAAATAATGTCGTGTTTAACGAATGGTGCGGACGTCCTCACAAGCCTGCAAACGTGCATGGGTGCCCAGTTGCAACACAACCGTAATCTGACACTTGCCCCACAACCGTCATCCGACACTTGCCTCACAACCGTAATCTGACACTTGCCACACAACCGTAATCTGACACTTGCCCCACAACCGTTATCTGACACTTGCCACACAACCGTAATCTGACACTTGCCACACAACCGCAATCTGACACCGTTTTTGCAATCCAGTTGTGACGTCGGATAAAGCATAACCCACAGGGATGTGCCTGAATAACTTAGGAGCTGCAAAATACCGTGAGCTATGTTTGAAAGACTCTGAAGTATATATTTAACACAAAGCTGGGTAATTTTCGCAGTATTAGAGGTATACATAGTCATGAGGATTATTGGATCTAACCTTAACTGCTGCACTGTGAGGACGCTCGTGCTGTCGCTCATAACAAAATGTGCACTAAAGCAACGATGAAGCAGTGTTTTCTAATGTACAAGGGTTCTCACGCCCAACGATCATCCAACAAAGACGTTTCAATCAAATTATGAAAGAAACATTAAGAAGAGTGTATGACAAATCGGAGGTAGAAAATTCAACCCTAAACTCGAGAGTGTGCTTCCCTCAAGATGGCCGGCGGCAAGGGTAACCGTCGAAGAAAACGTCAGAATTTTGTGCTCGACTTCGATTCGCTTCCAAACATCCACAAGCTCTCCAAACCAAACTAACAAATTGTCCCCATCATAATTGAACATTTCAGCGACGTGATCAAGCCTTTATACAATGAAATTGATCACTCAAATGCTGAAGTTAATAGAATATAAAAATGAAGCTGAACTAAATGGTGATACAACAGAACAAAGAAATATTATAAGTGGCCCAGTCCACCGTGTAAACCAGCTGGAAGTGTAAGAAAAAAAACAGAGCTGGATAAGAGGAATGTATCTTTTTATCTGTCGGGAGTCACGGGGGAACTAAAAAATAACTCTGCCAACGATAACTGGCAAAGTTATGATAATAAATTGTTTAAATTCAAATTGTTTGATTGTTTAATGTACATCATTTGTACATGATAAACTTTGCATACACATTTCAGACATAGATACGTCATTATCTGTGGAACAGTGCCTACTGAACCATCAAATATCGCTGAGGTGGGGTACCGCTGGAACAGTGCTTACTGAACTATAAAATTTCCATCGCAATTTCATAAATTATAACTTTCCTAACCCCACAATGCTTGAATTCACAGCAAGAAAATTGCGAGTCAAACATAATTTTTTCCATGACATTTTTTTTTGCACAACTGCAACATTCTAGCAAATTTATTGCTAGATTTTAATATCACATCGACGTAGACAATTTAGAGTTCGAGAGGAAATTTTACGTTTCAACGAAAAAATAATTTCCCGACGCACCTGAGCAAGCGGGACACGGCAATTTTCGCCGAGCAGCTGGAAATAATACTTAACTAATACTTAACAGGAGATTACGAGCACCAGAACAGCTCTTGGGACGGCGAGTGAATTGGGGTGTCGATGTCACGACGCCTGCTGATCCTGCGAGCGCTGTAATGACCCAACAAAGTTTTCCGGACAATTAGAGCAGAAAGTCGAACATGACAATTGCTTTAGGCCAGCGGCAGTGGCGGCGTAAAGTTGAGGCAGGACGACAGTTAGGTGCAGCTCTAATTCCTTTCTCTGAACTGTTGCCGAGTGACAAGAGTTGTATAACTGCTGCACCTACCTCTGCTATCTTGTTTATCTGCACTTGTTGGACAAGCTGTCCTTCGAAGTAGGTTATGGGAGCTGTTGCGCTACTGACTGCTTTTTTGTAGTGTACTCAAACACCGTAAAATATTTGCACCGAAAGGCTGGTGTTCAAGTGAATAGATCATTGTCCATGATGTAAATATTCGGGTATTGAAACTGAATTTTAAGCTCAGAGAGTGATTATATCTCATACAAACATTTGACAGCAAAGTGCTAAGCAATAATAAGCTTAACGAGTTGCCATTAACATACTTAGCTTACATGCGCATTTCCCTCTTTCCTATAAACCAGGTTGCCTAAAAAAAGTTTCCCAATTTTAGCATCTTAACCACTTAAAAACCATTGATCGTGGGGAGATGGACTTACTGTCATTTATTGCGAAATTTCATCTTCTGTTCCCAGCTCTAAGCTTTTTATTGTTGACCACTTGCTTCAGGCGTAATAGGGCTTAGATCGAAGGCCATTTGGTACTCACTTGCAAGAAAAGTCGCTGAATTCATTCCCACATTAGACATTTGGGTATGAAAAGACAAACAGTTATCTTTCATTTACGAAGATAATTTATTAAAGCTTGCCTATTTCCAAATCTAACCTATTAATGAAATTTCCGTCGTAGCCCTTCCATTTTAATTCAATTACGCACTGTGACTACCATTGTTCTTGAAAAACTTGTTTGTATCTCTCTCATTTTCTTCATTAAATTTGTAATTAGTTCAGGTTTTTTCTGCAAGTGTTGAGATTTACTGTTGTTAGGTCATGGATATCTTACAATTCCGTAAAAGACTGTTCTCCTTACTCAAGTTGGGAAATATTTTTTCGGCCTACCCTGTGCCAAACTTTTACATCAAATTATGAAAGATCATAGTTAAAACGATCACCACTATATGTAAAGAAACGATTATCACTCACTATGCGTATAGAAAACTACTCGCGCACAAATGCAGTCTACTATCAAAAGTTACTTGTAACTTAATGGGTCGACCATCACGAGGAAACTAATTGAATAATCTGAAAGTTTCGAGAGCATCACAGGTTGCAATCACGAAATGCGCCTGATCCTCGTCGAAGTTCAGGATCGGCGGCTCGGTAAACAGTCCGTGAATGAAGGAACTTTTAAAGCGTAAAATCAGAGTGACGCACTGTGCTCGACTCTCTGACGCGTTCAGTAAAAATATCAAATATTTGGCACGTTTTTTTGTAGTGAAAGTGATGGGGATTTTGAGAACAGCTATTTAGATTTCCGGAAACAACATCAGTCAGTTAGTTTGATGACAGCTGAACGGCAATCCGAAAGCTCACTGAGAATGAACGGTGATATAAAAATATGAAATAGAAAAGCCAATTAAAGTAAAATATAACGAATAACGGAAAAAAATAACAATTATAATCCCTATAAAGAATAATCATGAACAAATATGATGAAAAAGACAATGCTAATACTTACCAGAGAGATGACGAGAACGGTTATTGAAAATAATAAAAGTTATTTCTTATGCGTAATACAAATTTAGAAGAATTTGACTGTTTTATGACTCAAGCATGACGCTTTCATCTTAGACGCGTAACCAAGCAACCACTTCGTAGAACAGGTTAACGTGTAGACGCAGAGGAATTATTTTTCAAATAATTTCCAGTTAGTTGATAGCAACGATGCTCTTTTCCGTCTGTTGAGAGAGCCTACTTAAGGAAGTTTGTGAGAGTACGAGTAAGCAGCTCAGTGCTGGCACTCCTATTCAATAATGGAGAGATAGCGTGTGTTCATCTCGAAGCAAAGCCGCTCGCTTTCTAAGCATCCCGACAGACATAACGGATTTGCAGCTATAAATTGAGCAGCGCAATATTTCATAGGAGTCACCAGAATGAAGTTATCGGAACTCTTCATCATCTCCGGTAACAAATTTATGAAGCCGACGACACCTGCAGCGAAAACAAAGCTTCATAAGGCGCCTGGACGACAGGACGCACGGCTCCCGCAGGAGCGCCGCTGTCTGGCCTGGGCACGAGGGCCTGGGCAGCACGCAAAGGAGCAGCGACAAATTAACGAAGAAATAAATTTCGTCAAATGATGGCCGCGAGCGGTGTTTACTTTGCTATTAGCAAGGAAAATAATCACGAATTGGATAAGATAAGGTTAAATGGAGAGATAAGCTAAATCTACAGAATAGGCTGGCATTACACTTAGAGTTACATATATTTTTACATTGCAGTTAAGGAAGGCACAGTGAAGTTTTCAGATTACGAGGAAGGCCAAGAGAATGCCATGTACGTGGAAACTTCAGAGCAGCGGCGAGAGCAAGCGTCCAGCATAGAACGAATGACTATTTTCCATTTTTCCCATAGAATATATTGCGCTAACTTAAAAGTTTTAACTTCAAAGAAGTAGAAAATAAGTACAGAATGTGAAACCTAACATCAGCAGAATACCATTCGAGCTCCATTTTGTTTGTCCTTTTCCGCACAGCTTGGTTAACTTTAGTACTTTTTACGAGCTCCATTGACTAAATGTTAGCAAAAATGGCAAACTATAGAAAAAAATTATGATCTTAAATATTTAATTTGGGGTAAAAAAACAATCGATTTGAAGGTAATCAAAAGTAAATAAGTACAGAAACACAATAGTGTTGAGGCACAGCTGGGACTTCAATTTTACAACGAATAAGTAATCGTACGGACACATCGCACACAGAACTGCGTACTGCCACCAAAATACCAATTCCGTCGTGAAGAGAGAATAATTTCATCGCTAAGTTAAAGAAACACTGGCCCAAGAAATGTTCCCTTAGGAATAAAGCGTCGATAAACATTTCCACTCGGAAAATACTCAGTCCCAGCAGACAAACAGGCCGTTTTTTACCAATCGAAAATCTGGTCTCTTTTACAGAGAGAGAAGCTGAACGCAATAAGCCGATTAAGCTCGGGCTTTTCTAATGAAAAATGCCTAAACTTGGGCGGGTTTGCAGTCTTGGCGCTTGAATCAATGATAAACTTCCCCGTAGTAAAACAACGGCATTGAAAACACAGGCCGCTTCGCAGTCACGAAGTTGCAGAACAAAACCCACAGGTCACGGCTAACACTCGCGATCGTAAAGAATAATCGATTTTGCATTAAGACGTTAAGCGCTTCCCAATTTGCTCTATACAATCTGCTAAGTGATTACCATAATTTCCAAGACGCCAATTAAGACTAACATTATCTCGTTTTAGTTCAATTTTCATGCAAATGAGCTTTTGCCCTAATGAGCTCGAACCGTTCCAAAAATATTTCGTTTTCAATGCATTACAGATATCTGAGGCAGAACAAAACACTCGGGCAGGCACTAACAGAGTGCAGGCGCATAGCACTTGAAATTCTGATAATCGCGACACCACAAGTACAAAAACAAGACGAGGCTTTGGCTGCGGGAGGTGATAGTACGGGTCCATAGGAAATTGAAGTGACGCAGTTTGTTAACAACGTTGAGACGCGCGCAGGGGGACGCCTGGCATGGACCACCAAGATGACAGTTGTATAATTGGCAATAACCATGAATTTTATGCTTTTTAATCCTACATGCAGAACCAGTACAGTACATAGAAATGAAAACGAAAGACATTTTCTCTATATTCCTGCTCTTTGCATTCGTATTTCCCGGTTTATTGATGAGAGATTCATCAGCATGACAGAATAAAATATACATCAAAACTAAAGGTGCTCTGTCGAATCCCATGCAGAATGAAATCAAGTTCACCCTTCATATTTGGAGCACATAGCTCTCAGTAGAAATTTTTTATATGGAACAGACTCGTCACAATATGCGTATACTCTAATAGCTATAATAATTCCAACCATCATTTTCCTCAAAAAGGTTCAAGCTAACGAAATGAATCAATTTACATCAGGATGTTAAATATGAACACTTGCAGCTCATTGAATGTTCAATAAAATTAATAAAAAATATGGATACCGAATAAAAATGTGTCAAGCACTTATAGGAATAATTTAGCAAAATTACATCTACATAAAATATACAGAAAGAATACGTGTTGAGAATATTTATGTATATACTGAATGTATGCATTTTTACAGAAAGTTTGTTAAAGTTGAGGAAATATTCATATTAGTGATTATCTAAGCACACAGAAAATAAATACGAAAAGATGAAACGAAGCCAGAGAGACACGATTTTCTTCAGTAAGACGGGATGCTTTTGCTTCTTTATTGATCGAGACAAGGAAATCTACGAACAGAGAACTCGTTTCTTTGAAACAAAATAGGATCTGGATGAAAGACACTGAAAATTTTTATTTTTATCCTTCAGCGCCGCTAAGCGGAAGATATTTCCCCCCAGACATTGAAGCTGCAGTAATATTCGGTCTCATTTTATCCAGGATTGCAAAGGTTCCGATCCTTTGATCACTTTTTTCGCTCGAAGTTCCATGCCACATCCTCTCAGGCCGCCCACAGTGCGCCCACACTCCCGCAGCGTGCTCACCGCAGGGTGTCAGGGAACTTGATCTATGTATGAATACAAAGCTGCCCTCCAGTTCATGTACAGGTTCCAAATTCCCTATTGATCGCTATTCGATATTCAGACTTAGGACGACTCTTACATGAATTTTACCAGTAATTAAACCTGTCTTGAAGTTCATAAATACATGAAACGCGCTTCGTTCGATAGTAAAACTGGCAAAAAATCTCATCATTATTAAAGCTTTAGTTCTACACTTTGTATTCCTCACTTCTATGAAATTTCGGTTGACTATTTTTGTATTCAGAAAAAAATCTTCAAGGATGCAGTATGAACTTCCTGCCGAGGAAGCATTTTTCTTCCAGTTCTAGCGCACAGTTGGCGTGAAATCAATTGGCTATTTTTCGAATTAAAATTTTTGCGGAATAAATTAAAGCACGACCTTTAGTAGAAACTTACTAGAATATCGTCCAGGAGGTTACTATAATTGAGGAGCTACTTTTCACTAAAATGAAACAATGATTGATCATCGAGTAATCTTAAACCGAAGATTCAAAGGAAATTCTAAAGCTTGGTGCATCATTTTCAGATATTATTAAAACACTATTACAGAGCGACTAACGTATGAGAAAGAGACACATTTCCTATATAATTTCGTTTGGATGCCCAGGCTGAGCAGTAGCAGAGATACCTTGCAGCAGTGAAGTATTTTGTTACGGCGTCCCATAAATCTGAAGGAACGTCTCGCTGATCTGCTTAGGGCGCCGCTCAGGCCGCACTCGCAGGGCTGCACCCCCGACAGCATTACGCAGGTGCTCTCCTTTTGCTACCAACTGTACAGCTGCACCCTGTACAGTTGGCGGTCGCATTAAAACACACAAAAGGGAGAAGCAGTGGTACGTTAATACGGGGAGTGTAGACAAATAACACAATATTTTTTAAACATATTTAAAACATTTACAAATAAAGAAGTAATAACTCAAAATATTTGGGTTCACGACCTAATCTCGATTAAGTTGGGCATATTCAGATATACCGTCCGTGCCGGTCGTTGTGAGTCCGTTGGATCAAAATTCGTTGATGCGAGCTTCAATTGCACATAGCGAGCTGATGTAGGTGTGTCGAGATGGTGGGTAGGTGTGTCGAAGTGGTGGGTCGGTGTGTTGCTATAGTGTATAGTTGTGTTGCGATAGTGTATAGTTGTGTTGAAATGTGTAGGTGTGCTGCAGTGGTTTATAGGTGTGTGGGTGTGCAGCGGCGGGGTGTGCAGCGGCGGGGTGTGCAGCGGCGGGGTGTGCAGTGGCGGTGTGT
>VOMN01070526.1:0-69361 GCA_014899125.1 Orchestia grillus | reverse complement strand
ACTGCAAAGTGTGACACAGATAGTTACAAGCGTATTAATATATAGATCCTTCATTAACGTACAAGAGAAATCTATGAAGTGAAACACAAGTTGACGGTCCGTTTTTTATTTAAAAGTATAAAGTAATACTCGAATGTGTTATTTATTTAAAAAATATGAAGCATTCCTCGAATATGAAATATTCGCTCTTCTGTCACGAGAGACCCGTAGCCAAGATACAACTTGGAGCTGAAATTTCTAGTTCATTTCACAGGCCGCTAATTTTCTCCTATCCAATTACTAACAGAGTGCAACACGCGGACGAACAACGGTAGCAATATTATACAGGGTGTCCCAGAAGTAACTAACCCTTGCGTTGATGAGTAAATAGTAAACCAATTTGTAAGGCGTCCTATTAAAATGTGGTATCCAAATTAAAAGGGTCAGTTATTTCACCTTACAATTTGGTATCGTATTTACTCATCAACGTAAAAGTCAGTTAATTCTGGGACACCCTGTAGACACTAGCTGGTAGGACCCGTGAATAATTAGTGGTTAAAATCTTTAAGAGTAGAAGTTTATGGTCAAGCTATAGCATAGATATCGCAATGATCTTCGCATTTATTGACAAAGGGTGGGACACACATAGATACATAGATAATTACAAGCGTATTAATACATAGATATTGGTAGGGTAGCGAACATGGACAAGAGAGACTGACAGCCGGTCGCAGAAAAGTAGTGCAGATACATAAGTTTGGTCGCTTCAAGCATGGCTTTGAAATTTCAAAACGTAGATTCCAACAGTATGTTTAAGTCACATTTAGCGTTAAAATATCCTCAGTGTGTTAAACCAATGATTACTCAAGGATATATTGTATTTACAATTCATAAGGTTTCAATCGTTGGAACAAGAATTTTAAAAAAATAGAGTGGAAAAAATTAATACAGTGGACAAGTTGAATACCTAAGACAATTGTGCACGAGGTGATTTCTGTGAGACAACAGAAAATCTTTCTCGTGAGAAAATTAAAGTACGAAAAACGGAACAAATTTTAAGCAAGAAATGAAATGCGCAAAAATTTTGGTTACAATTTGGCGTTGGCCATCAAATGACTGATATCAGGAAAAACAGTAGCAATAATCATGAGCTGTGGAGTAAGGAGTAAGTGGAAAGATTATCAATTGAGAGAGATTCCATAAACGAAATTGGTCATGCAGATATTTTTAACTCACTCGTTAGATTTCTGCACAAAGATACTAATGAGTAATGAAAGAAAAAGTTTCTTCAAGAACCTACTCAAAACCAATCTATTCTTATTTTTCAGTGACTTGTCAGTTTATTCAAAATAATAGTTGAAAAACGTCAATAATTCAACATTTTACTGCAAGCGTGTGTTTCAAAAGAAGCAAAGCTTAGTAAATGAACAACAAATTACGCGAAATCCTTGTGCTAGAAATAAGACACCTGAGAGTAAGATTGAATTTATACAAGCGGTTCTGGTAAGATCACCTCAGCAACGGCCCTGGAAGAGCAAATTTAGACGACTGGACGCTTAAGACGATCAAAGAGAAGAGGTAGATGAAGAAAGTTTTCTGGTATGTTTTCAAATTGAGTAAATCATTTGAGTAACATGACACCGAAACAACAAAGTGAGCTGTACAATGCGAACCCACATCGCCGGAAACCATTAGCAGAACAAAGGATTGCTACCTCAAGGGAAGTTAAGATGAGCTTGGCCAAAACCTCAATGAAAATTGCATATAAAATAAAGTAGAATGCTAAGACTCCTTACGACAGATTTCTCAAAATAGTTTTGTACGGGGAAGTAGCAGAATTTTTTATCATAAATGGAAATAAAAATGAGCCGGACTGGCACTACGCACCAGTGCTCATAGGCACAGAACAACCGGAGTGAAATTACACCCACACTATGGCTATATTATTACAGTCTACCAAAACCTTCCAGCTCAATACTCTTAAAAATTTGTGGTCTCAATTACAAATAGTGTTCTCGATTTCTAGCATTACTATCAATAGTAAAATAAAAAGAAACACACATTTCAGTACCTCTAAAATCCCAAGTCAGAGCATGATCCACCCTGGAGCTTGAAGTTAAATTTCGACATGAGGACATGGTAAAGAGTCGGCAGCTGTCTGGAGAGTGGAGGAGGTGCGAGGGCGGCGGTGCCCGTGACATCAGTAGAGGAGGGGGCCCGGGGAAGATGGGGTTACGGCCGAGGAGGAAGAGAAGCTGCTTCGAGATTCAACAAGGCGTAGGAGAGAGCGAGCATAAAGAAGAAATTAACTTTATCTGGGTATTAAAATTTTCAATCGATATTTTCTAAAAAAAATGGTTTGAAACTACACATTTTCATCATCGAAACGTACAGACTTCTATCTTCACACTAGATTCTGGAGGAATGTGGGAAGAATTTGAATAAGCAGGTAATTTTGGAGTAATAGCTTGATTACTCATGACGATAAAATCAGTGATGACCAGATCGGTGCACATCGAACTACCGCAGTCGCAATTAAAAAAGAAATGAAGGAAATTTACAACTGCTGGGATTTTAATTTATCATCCATTAACAATTTCAAGTAATAACTGCTGGCGTACTCAAAACCGATTCGAGTTAATAAAAATAAAAATAGTATATTATAACAAAATGCTATCATGGAAATTTCTCAGCAATGCAATAGATTTTTCAATACCGTAACTTGAGCTTCATCAAAAATTTAAAAGAGGAATGATTCGTTGGTGTGGATAGCACAACGATGTGGCCAACACGCCAGGATGATCTAGGACTCACCTCGAGCGTTGTGGCAACTCTAGTCGTGAGTCACACCAGTTTTTAAATTTTTGTAATTTTCAAATCACTCCCTCAAAATGTAATATTTTGCATCCATGTCATCTCACTTCAAGGAAAAAAGTATTATTATAGATTATACTCCAGCCGCACTCTCGAATACATCAAATTTTAAATGATTCAGAAAGCTGGTGGGCTTCATCTCGTATCAATGATACGAACATCATTTCTAAGATGCACAAGGGGAATGCTGAGTCTGGAGGCGTTCAGAGGAAGATATAAACTATGAGTGTAAGCATTAAAAAGTTCAAGAGTTTAAACCTGCAGTATGAAGACCGTCAACTCTCAGTGATATATTGGAAACCCATCCAACGCAGCTGACACTTTTGACATTTGACAAATCAAAACTAAAACTCTACGTCTTAAAATGGCACGGAATGGAGAAAGTATTTGAAAAATCGCTCACAACCTGCCGTTACCGGCATCAGTACACCTCTAATCAAAATCGAATCCTGTTATAATTTCATACGGACGACGATGGACCAATACAACTCTAAAGACAATCACTAGTTCTTAAAGTGATTCAAGTCATGCGCAAATGCTACAAAATGCGCCAATAACCCACCGTCAGCCCACAGAAGAATTACTTAGGCACCCATTGATAGAGTAAGTTGCAAATCGCCTAAAAATTCGACTTCGAATCAGCAAGCAGCTATCAACAAGTAGTAGACAGAGAAACAGCGTCAGGAGAAGCGTGTGCGTGTGTGTGTGTGTGTGTGTGTGTTCATCACTCGCGTGTCAGCTTTGTGACGAGACAGAGCTCAAGTTATTGCAAGAACACGCCTACGACTGGCACGCCGACATTGCTCAACCAGGCAGGCGTTTGTGCAACATTGATTTGTTTATTTCGTGCAAGGTGTAATTGAACATCTAAATCGCTGCAATGATATTGAAGCGTCTGATGTTTGCATATACCCATAGATGATTCAAGAGCTGGAATTATGTATTCGACATTAAAAAGACAAGTTCTGTAATAACTGTTATCGTTAACAAAGGCTTACGAATACTAGCACGCTCATAAACTTATGTGACGTTGTTAACTTTTTATTATAAATTAAAATTTACGTTTGAACAGAATAGTTAAGTAAAAAAAAAGCCAAGACTTACCACGTTAGGTTCCCTAAACTAATTTGTTTCATGAATTTAAAATCCAATTAATTTTTAAATGAACAATTTCTCAATATGAAAACTTATTGGAGGCTACAGCGTTATTGGATCGAATGGTGTTTCATCTAAAGATTTTTCTGTGTATTAGTTTCGTTAATTAGAATGCTTAAAAATGTTATCTAATGCGAAATTTCAATTCTCAAAACTTAACGTTATTTGAGATATGGAAATCGCAAAAAGAAGTACATGAAGACTAAAACCACACTCGGAATAATGCTTCCAATAAAAGCGATACCGACTTGCAAGCTTCATGCTGACCTCTGTTACGGCTCTCTTGTAGGAGACGAGTTCACGCGCAAGTTTCTTTGAACGCATAAGAAAGTAGTTCTTTGAGCTGGAGCATATTTTGTCGGTACGAGCGATTCTGACAATCTGATCGCAAAACAAGGTGAGCAGGTTTGTCAATTGAGAGCTCGTCTGCAGGTAGAGGAGCAGCCGCACCTCCCGCAACTCCACCCCAGATCTCACCGCGCTCGGGCTGATCGCAAGTTCCGCCTCCCACTAACGTCACAGGAGTTCTACGATGCCTCACCTTGTGTTGGAATGAACGCAAGCAAAATTGCACTGTACGTTTCAAATATGCTGCTGAACAGCAACGTACAATTATAACTACTTCATGAAAATCATGCCATTCATTGAAGTGTGTTGATTAAGGGTGATTTTCAGTAAATATTCTACTCCAGGTCAAACTCTTACTATCAACATGCGTAACATCTCAACAGGGCAATAACATAATTGCAAATCTACGCATTCCGAACTGAAAATTTTCAGTGCGGAGAAGCAAATACGTGCACCACGCAAAATATAAATCGTTCTCTTAACAGCAGAACGCATCTTTTACGCGATAAAATGATGACTACATTTACGAGACAACTAAATTCGTCACAGTTCTCGGAACAATAATCTCTGGATGCCTGCCTATAAACTAATATTAGGTACCTATCACACAATGCCACTAAAATTCACTATCCTTCTAAGTGAAGTTAACATATCACGACTGGAAAACTCTGAAATTAATTTATATCAATTTATCGCAAACATATTCCTATAGAACTGACTCTGAGGATGAAAATAAATTTATTCAAAAATAGGAAAATCCTACCAATGGAAATGATCGACCATCTGGAATACGATTTCAATCCCATTCTTTCAGAAGCTTAAAACCACGAATTCCCTGGCCCTTCGCTTATATATTTTAAGACGTTGCAAACGCGAGAAAGCTTCCAGTTACGTTGTTCCACACAGGGCACCGAATTCGAACACGGCGACGCTGTCGTGCTCCGAAGTTAGACATACTTTCATCATATTTTATCTCTCTGTACTCAAGTTAATCTCACAATATTTTAATAATTTAAATATGAGGGTTTCCGGTCACAGCATATAAAATGAGAGTTGCTGCAAAGGCAAACCATTACGCAACACTGGTTGGTCAGTACACTGGTGGCCTAACACGTAGGTAACCAGTTAAAATTTATCAAAACGTTAGAAACTGTACTCAAACTGGTCATGCAGATAACCTAAAAGAAAAATTATTAAAATTTAAAAATTTTCAAACTAAACCAATTTTCCATATCACGGACCAGAAGCAGCTCCAAGTTCTCCACTTCCCGATGACTGCGATAAAATGAAGTGCTAGACTATTTTTCCTATTGACATTGTAAGAAATATACCTATAACTTTTTGGTTCCGGTGCGTGGGTAATTAGAATTGTCCAATACTATTTCAAAACATGCTTTATCAAAAATTCTCGACAAAATTGAAATTCGAAAACTAGGGCTGATCACTCTATATTAAATAACTTGTTAATGTTTTAAGATTACTTCCAACCTCAAATGTTTATTGATTAATACCTGAAAAGCTATAAAAAAATTATTTATCATCCAGTTTTTAGAGGCTGCGCTAAACAAATTTCAGCTTGCTATAAAATTAAATATTCTTGGCATTTAAATTTTACAGTCCATTCTGTTACTTGTGTTGCAACGATCCAATACGTCACCCGTTCTCGAAAACTGCTAAACTAACTAACAAAACTACAATTAACTCGAAAACTGATTCATAGTTTTCAGCCAATGACAACTCCATATTTAGAACGAAACGGAAGAATTGCATGCCTAAAATTGATTGAGTATTGATCGTTCGTATAACGCTCTTATCGTTCTGCAGCATAAGCAATCTCGTCCATAAGATCGAATACTCTAGAGCGCTAATATTTTACTGAGTCAATGCTGGAACATAGATACTCGTGTACACCACTCTTTCAAAAATATGAAAGCCGTTGAACAGTCACCTGAAATTCGAAGAAAATCCCCAATCTGGGACTACACAATACCTACCACAGAGCGGAGTCGTGCAGCGCGCCTACGGAAGGTCACCGCTGCCACCCTCCTAGAGCCTCGGCATTAAGAGATTAAGCGTGTAAACTGAGGTCTCCTCCCAAAAAGAGGAGGGCGGTGGCGGCGTGGGTGCGGTAAGGCACGATCGCTCGTGAGTGAAACATTCGCGGATGACGCAGTATCAGCCTACTGACCTTTGTACCGGGCGGGGACCGCACAAAGGAGATTTGTGCACCAGGCTTCGAATTAACGACAACCGCAACACCCTCCAGGAAATAACAATCCGCTAAAAGTCTAACGTTGGTGACTGAGGCGAAAGAATCTCCGGCAGGAAAAGCACAATTTAAATAAGGGTGTTAAGTAACGTAGCAATGAAGATCGCCAAACAGATTCGCGTACCACAGTTTAGTCATAGAAAATTATTGCTGTTACTTGTAGTACGTACTGGCACCGCTGACTGACTGCGGAGTCAAGGTATCTTTAAGACCTCAAGAGACAACGTAATTTAAAGTTCTCGAAATCGGTATAACTTTCAAAGGCTATCGAAGCCTGAGCATTTGCAATCACCAACAGTAACGTTCGAATAAAGATCAAATTGAGCTTCCGAATCCTACAGTTTTGGTCGTACGTTGTGAAGCCTTTTGTGCACACAAAATTGCAACTGCCACGCCACAACATTTTTAGCGACATAATTTATTGGCACAAACTTCTGTAATTTCATTTTTATTAACCAGCTCTTTTTTAATAACATTTAGCAGTTTAAGTTAACGAACGTCAACTTTTGTATTAACAGAGAAATTGCAACTGAATCATAGAATCCTGGAAGTACTATTTTCGTACGTATTAAATTTGAATTGTAATAGATGTTGAATAGTGATACCAATAGACACAATGATCTCCTCATAGATTGAACGAACGATTATCAGATGATCGTCAATATTGTAAAAGCGATATCTCTATTAATATCGTAATGCACTCAATGATGGTATGCAATGATGAAAAAAATGACGTTTGATAAGTACGATTTATGTTTAAACGATATGAAAAGAGAGAGAACGTGAGAGCAACACCTGGCGTAAAAATTTTGAAATTCACAATCGAGCAAAATATATGGATGGGGTAGACCGAGGTGTCAATAATGAATGGTGAGAAAATCATAAATATTGAAAAAAAGAGCAAGAACGAGTTTCAGTGACTGAAATGAATGAAGAACGCGAAAGGGCAACATATTTTTTACTAAGCCTGCACGTAGAATGATCTCGTTCCTAGTTATGTCTTACTGAGTTAGAGAGTGGAAGCGACAGCCCTCACGCTTGGTATAGTTAACGTACCAAGTTCTGTTCGGCCTGGCTATAGATTTCACAGCTGGCTAGTCTTCGNAAAAAATCGATCAACTCAAAAACATAAAGCGGTACGAGTTGAGTCATATTTCTGTAGCAAAAACTAAGCCTCATTTGGCACAAACGCCTCGCTGTAATTGCTGTCCGGAACTGTCGAAAATTCACTTGTTGCTCCTTTGCATTCAATTGATGCGAAAAACTGTTAGCAAACCTAGGACTATCGAGGGCGACAAGCTAACTCAAAAGTAATGATGTTAAAGTGAAAAACTTCAAAAGGATACTTCACGTCCTTTGAAGAATTAGATTGAGGAAATAAATTACATACTTCTTAGGATAAGCATCAAGATAACGGTTCTAAATTTCCTGTTCCGCTAACATTATCGTAAAATTTTTACTTTCGCACAAAGGACAGCATCTCTTCAAAGCTATTTTAAAATAAAACCACGGAAGACGGGTACAGATTATCAACGTTCATGCAAGAAAGCAAGAAATTTATATGTTGGCCCTAAACAAAAGAGAGATAGGGAAGTAGTGGAAAAAATAAAACAAACCCAAGTGACATACATTGCAAATACCTCAAAAAAACCTGACTCTACATAAATAAGGAATAAAATTCTTATCAAGCACAGAGTCTACAGGAGTTAAATGTAAATAAAATAGAAGAATCCGTGAACTAAACGCGAAAACTTTTCTGTCATTTTTTTACTATTACTCCACTAACGCCTAGTAGTAACCCGAATAAATGAATCGATGTTATAAGTGATTCACAGCATGGCCGTAATATCTCTGGTCAAAGGCAGATCAGTGTGCTACGATGTTGATCACAGTCGCACCATTACCGGTCACAGCATCGTACCGTGACGGCTCTCAGGTGGTGTGCTCACGCGACCTGCCATCTTGGGGCATTTACGCTCGACTGACACTCTCAAATATACGATCGAGTAAAGTGCCAAGTTATGCACATATACAACATCATAGATCACGATAAGATGAAATAAATAGTTTATTTATAGAAAATAAGAGCAAGCCGTGCAGAGAAGGGATTTGGACGGTCTGCGAGGGCGGCGATTTGAAGCTGGCATGTAGAGCTGGCGCACGCCACGGAGAAGATGACACCCGTCAGGTAACGTGAGAACTCGCACGACGAGGACTTCACAGCGCGCAGTTGCAGCAAATAACCTGGCACCGACAATTGGTCAAAACAGAGGGCGATATACACGGGCGCATCTCCATGAGCCAGACACCAGAAGAACGCGATACGCGTGACATACGCGTCTTAGTTACAGCGCTTCTCACACGACTTCACGACGCATGGACAGCTGGTCCGAACCCTAAATCCGGTGACATGCTCCGCTCGATTTCGAACAAAGAACCTCGCTACAATAAGTCTCCTGGAATTGGTTTGAATGGATAGGTCCGATACCAAAGGACACAACACGAGACGATTTGGAATGCAGCAGTGTACGTGGGCTTCAATTCCGCAACACAATTGAAGAGATAGTAAAATAAATAAAAAACTTGTTTAAAATAAAAATCTGGCACCGCAAGGCAGCAGCAAGGCTAGTAAGAAGCATGAGGCCTACAAACAACACACGAACTCTTGCAAAAATTTAGAACAGACAGGTTTTTGGGTCTCGTAGTGATTGCGGGATGTGTAGTGTTTTACCAGTCATTTATCGACTTAAAAAATAATCTTACAATACACACGAGGTCTGAAAATAGAGCCATCAAATGCACCACTCAACAGCGCGGCGGGAGTAGACACAATGAACGAAAGAAGGCATCGCGTTAATGCCAGTAGAAAAATTCATACACAATGACTAGAGACAATGAAAAAATCGCTAACTGAGATGGCCACATCGAGTACGTGTTTATTTGCAGAGAGGTTAAGATAAATTGAACAAAAGTAAATACATGTCAAGTAAAAGGAAGTGCAGCACCTCAAAATATAATTCACATAGCATCTGTTGCGTGATTAAGTAAAAAATTCAGCTCAGTAAACACCGAATGAAGCACAATAAAAGTTGAAGGACCAGAAAATATGGTAATTTATAATTTAAATACCTTTTTTTACAGATTTGCTTGTTTCATAATGATAGAAAGAGAAATTAGGCCCGTACTCGTCAAATTTTCTGAAAAATGCTTCGAAATTATTACTCCACAAAACAATTTACTTTAAATTGTGGATTTTATGCGCAGGAATTCAATTATTTGTTACCACAACCTAAAGATTTGCTCTTTGAATTTCTATGCAGGAGAAATAAAACACAAAGGTGAGGATGGTCCGACTTGCGTGGAAGCCCCCGGGCAAAGTAGGGAATTAAATAACAAGTTTTCATAATGTAAGCCACCGTAAAGTGCTATTCGATAACAATGCATTTCCTTAAAATCTCTGTCATATTCTGAGAGAAAATAAGAAATAGATGCGCGCAACAAATCAAGCCTTGAATTTAGTACCCTTCTATCTTGCCTGTGCCGCTATCAGCGGACAACGGGAGAGAAGCCAATAACTTGGACCAACGGCCAGCCGGCGCTGCAACAGCTGACGAGTTTGATACTAGAGAGACGTCACGTTGCGTAAGTTACTCCATGGTTCCAGCTGCTCCAGCAAAAAGCTTTGAAAATGGTTTCGATCAATTCGAGAAGCGATCAAATGTGGATGCAATATTTCTGAGTAGGGCCCAGAAGGTGATTTTGATTTCTCCGACAAAAGGCTGAAAAATAGTTTCGACCATACGTTCCCGCAAGCAAATGATTCTATTACATATACAAAAAATTATTTCGACCCAGATTTTCAGTTTGAATTGGTTTTGACTTCGACTCTATATCCACTAAAATTTCTGACATCGACTGCAGCTAAATTCAAATACGGTTTGAACTTTATCTTCCTTTTTTAAATAGATTTGCAATTACTTCCTGTTCGGAAACAGGAGTACACGTAGTGTTGCCAATCCAACCTCCAACGTAGGGCCCAAAACAAAAGAGAATGTTTGACAAGTGGTCTACAACTTTTAGGTCCCTGAACAGCTACATCGTTTCCCAAATTTGTTCACAGTTTGGTAGGTTTAACACACCAAGAAAAAAACTCAGCTGAGAATGAGGAGCCCTTGCACGACTCAAAGGTTAAATAATTACAAAAGGTTCGGACCGCAGGGCTTGAAAATTAGCGGTCAAGGCCGTCCAGTACCACGGAACTGACATTGGAATCGAGTTGCTTCTTCAAGCTAATGGTTTCCGAAAATGGTTCTGAAAATGCACTCATCTGCCATGCTCTGTTGCTTCCGACAACAATTCAAACATGGCAGAGATAGTAAATACGAGTCTTAATATAGCTCTGACTCGCATTATGCTCATCTCTAAAACGTTACGCAAGAGTTGAAGAATATTCAGTTCGGCTGCAGCTTTAGAGGCTCGACCCCAACTGCAGAGCTACTTCCATAATGGCTCCAGCCCCACTCCAGAGCCCTGTCATGTTGAGTCGTTATCTAACGTTTATCAATTTCGACTCCAATATTTGTGTTTTTCACAGTTCAAAAGTAGAGTTTTCGAAGAAAGTGCGATTATATTGCAGAAGTTAAGTACAGAATATTCGTCTATTCGTTGCATAAATTTTTCTCTCCAAGTTTACTCCTCATATACATGCTCGATCCGCTAAAATTAATACACACATTAAAACAAATAGGAAGTATAGATATTTATATTTCATCACTATAAGACATTATAACACTGCATAATGCGGTATGACTGCAGACGAGGAAAAATCTCATTTTAAACTGCTATCTTGAACCTTATCTTGAATATTTTCCATAATTTGCCCGATCAAACCCATGGCAAGATACACACCTAAAAACGAAGATATGCAAATTACAACGGCAAGGGCTACGAAATCAATGGTCGTAGATGTCGAGCACCATACAATCTGAGGCATAAAAGTTATTTCCTTGAGCCGAAGCATAATGCACTATTTGAAACGTTGATGATGCATTACTGCTGAGTCCAAAATTGGTGGCCCGCGAGTAGCATAGAGCGGAGAGGTGGTGGCCGAGCCCTGTAACTGCGGCAGGGAGCTTTTAAGTCAACAAGGGTGGAGCACAGTATGACTGACGGAATGTCAAGGAGTTCAGAAAGCTGTGTCGTGGCCACAACTCGGCGCTCCGAAGCATGCTCTTCCACAACAGGGAGTGGCACAAACAACAACTGCAACACGTACAACAGTCAAAAAGAACGATGCGTTTCCAAGTATCCTGAATGGGGGGCGGCCAAGTCAGGCTGGCATGAGGAACATCTTCGACTGCGCTTTACTCCTCAGGAAACTCGAGAGACGCTCGAGCGCGGCTGCTCAAGCAAAGAACTCAGTCCCCCGTTATAAATAAGAAGAAATATACGTTAAAAAAATAAATCACACTGATGGAAATTTATTGTTCAAAAGCGTGCTAAAAATATCTCATCAAGGAAATAGCTATGTTCACCGACGATTGATGAAAGAATCTTTAATCAAGAATTCGCCTAATTAAAATATCGTAAATAACTGTAAGGGAAACGGCTGAAACAAACAGGGATATAGGTGAAAACTGGTACTTTAACAAATTTCAAGTGAACTTTAATGAGAAATTTGAACATCGACGAACTAAATTCTTTAAGCTGATGTACTTCAAGGAGTGACACGCAAGAAATATTGGTACTCAGAAAATAGCATCTTAGACAAAGACATAAGTGCCATATTCAGTACATGTATATCCATGTAACCGCGCATTAATGTTTGCCCGCTGATGTTCACTCTGTGAAATGTTCTTCCAGTACACTCGCATAGTCTGCTTGTAGAACGTAATTCTACCAGTTCGTCAAAGTTCGTCAGAGTCAAATCTATCTTTCTTACCTCAATGAACTTGAAGATAGCAGTGACCACACGTACAAACAAATAGCGAAGGCCGTGCATGTGTCGCTGCAAAGACTTGCGCCCTGCGCACCCTGCCACGCCACCAACAGCTTACCTGCTCACAGCAGAGAAAGATATCTATCAATTTCGAGAGGACACAAAGAGAAGCAGGTAATTAAATGGTCAGGGTGCGATATTAGGCACCCAGCACCGACCAACGTTCGGAAATATGCTCACGAGTTTCTCTTCCACTTATATTTTTAAAGAGCGTACAGAGCTCAGCTCTGTCGAAAGATATACTTCAAAAACCGAGGCTGATCGGGCAGAAATGAGAGCAGTGGTCACCCACTTTGCAACCTCCGATGCATGCAGACGATGTGACCATTACCAAACCCTAACATTGTCATTGCATTTGGACAAACATGGGTCAAAAAGACAAGAAATTTTCATGATTGTTGTAGCGTTACAATGAATAGTCAAAGAAATAATAAAAACTGGAAAAATAATGCAAAGGAAACTACAAAAGAATTTTTTTTCTCAAAATCTGAGTTTGATATCAGATTTGACCTAAATCAGGCAAGATAACAAAATGCAAGCTAATATAATGAGAAAGCGTTGTATAAGGGCATTTTCTACATAAAATCAACTGCTTTTGAATCGATGATAAAATTATTGACGGATGCGACTAAACCTAAGCAAACAAGAGATTGAATCGGAGCAATTTACAATCAGCATTGAAGGAAAATCTGGAAGTAATTCGCCTATCATTAATCTCACGTTCTCAAATCAACGTTAATTCACACAAAGGTTTCAATAACATACATTTAATCCCTTCAAAAGCTCGACTAACTCAAGATTCCACACTAAAAATGAACGCACGCATACAAGATACAAAATCCAAGACGAGCTGGGACCGAGATGGTAATCAGGGCACCGGCACGACAGAAGGGGAGGCTGCGGAGGGCAGACAAGGAGCGGCGCAGGACGCCAAGCGCAGGCACATTTGCACTAATGGCTGCCTAGCACCTACATCACCACACCGCTCACAATCCAGAGCCGCACCAGCTCATCAAGATGAGACGCATCACCTGGATAGCCTTTCAACTTTATCCAAGTCCATCACGTAATTATGGGGAGCGTTTTAGGACTCGAGAGCACAGAATTAATGAACTTTTTATTGGTCGTATGAAGAGCGTACGATGTGATGCATTGCTGCAAAATAAATCAAAGATTCAGAGCACGTAAGTAGTTCAGAAGATCGCACTGCACACAGAACTCGAAGTAAATTCGCAAGACTACAGAACGTTTAATAACTACTAAAAATGGAGTGAAGTACAAGAAAGATCAACAGGAAATACAATGAGTATAGGTCATGAATAAAAAAAAGGTCTTACTCGTACAAACATATTAGAGCAAAAAACATGTAAGAACTAGAGAAAAATCACGCGATTCAATAGAGATCTGCGTCAAACTTTTAAATTGTTTTAAAGATTGATCGAGATGCCAAGCTTCACTCCTATGTTTTCAGCTTACTTTAGTTTCTTATTTGAAATAACACTGGTATCGTACACAGTGATGATATTTAGATGGTAAATAACACAATCACATTTATAAAACATTAATATGTTAAGAGATAGGGAATTTTCTTCATGCATTAAAATTCATTATTATTAAAAAAATGAAAAACATACCTGGTGTTTGATCGCACTGAAAAGCAAATTTGAAAAATAAGTGAAATAGTCTGAAGCATTACGTATTCATTGCACGTCACAGGAAGTAATGAAAGAGATGCAATATTGTATAAGCAGATTGACTGATTTACTTGCAATCATGCTTGGATTTGTTCAAATTTGATCACCGATTCGTGTTGCACTGACTTGGATATGAATAAAGGAGATTCAAAAATTTAGTCTGAATCGAAACTTGCACTCTGAGAGCTCAACCTCGAGATCAGCGAATTTCTTATTCTAAATGAAGACAGCGTATTGATGCGCTGGGGGCGGACGGGGGCTGGAGCGACAGGCCCAACAACAGGAGCAGCTGAGGACGACATGCTGGCTCATGTAGCGTGGGCTGGCGCAGCGACTTCCTCATTAATTACGGCCTACGGGATCTACTCCTCTGTATTTGATGAGGAGCTCAATATTTCGACCAACTAATAGTGGGGAGGGTCCAAGAAGATAATGCTGAATTAATTTTAAACCTAGGGATAATTTTAGCAATGCATCTTATTTTTTTATATCACGATAACAGATTTATTAATTTCGTAGAGGAAAATAGTTTTGTTTTTATGAGCTCATGAACCGAGAAAAAAAAAACACCGTGGGCTAACTAGGCACATGCGTTCAAACGAGGTATTGAAAATTGAAGGCAGTGAAGTTCTAATGTAGTCAGTGAAGAAGAATATTTGCCTGAATTCTCAAACTAATCACTATCATACAGCGAAATAAGAAATGATGATTACTGATGTCATACCATGAGAGTTTCAAGACTGTGGCAAGCTCTTGCAGTGCATATTTTTAACAAGATTAATTTTTAACAATTTTTCCATTCATAACGGAAATTATCCTGTTTTTAAGTCCCGACATAACTCGATGAAATTAATTAGAAGCAAATATCATCCCAGTGCCTTCAATCCTCTCGTGCCTCTAATTGTTGCACACGTCCCCACTCTTTAAGGTCAATCGACGATAAAAATTGATCTTTACGCTGCTGAAAATCACGGCTTCCCAATTTGTAGTATAATACCGAAAAAGAAACCCACCACCAACATCGAAAAGTAACCGACACTAGTCTACAACATTGGGCTCTGTAGAAGAGAGGCTTTATTATTATTACAATTAAAACATTGTAATGGCGCACAGGCAACAAAAATTTGAGTGAGGAATCCCAAGCACAGGAAAAAAGTAGAAAAATGCGAAACTTCGACCAACTGTTTTCCAGTTTTCTATGAGTTCACCCATAGGACTTTAAATGACCTGCTCTAAACAGACAAAAGAACACCAGCAGTAACGCCTATACAAGTATAACACTGAAGACATCAAAGGTTATTATGCAAGTAACGTTGGTGAATTGGCCTTGGTGAAGAGCTCTGGTTACCTCAGAGGAACGCAACGGTATTCAGGGACACAAGCTAGAGGACGGACACCATTAGCGCAGCACCTTCAGCGGGGATTCTGGATCCCAGTCTACCTTTCGTCTGAGGGATACCAAATTCCTATAGTACGACCAAGAAAATTCCCTACTGCGCTATCGTGGAAAGTCGTCACTGAGTCCGACGAAGCTTGAATTTAAATTTAATCTCATACATGAATTTATACGAAAACTGAAAATAGAACTGAATTTCGATGTTGATTCGCAGGCTAATTGAGTTGGCATTTCAGATAGGATTTTCATCCATTTATGCCGCACTTCGTTATTACAAGTAACAGTTAAAGTGGGAGAGTAAGTATACGCCATTAACGTATTCTAATAATCATGCTATTTCTTGCAACATTTCAATCGGAATCCAGGTTCACAATAGGTACTTAAACTTTTTGTTAAGTGCCAAAACATAGGTCGATAAAAGATGAAGTAAGCTTTTGACGACACGTTAGCACACAAATATTGAAAATTTTAAAACGAACTTTCCTAAAAAAATAGCCTTAAGATTCATTCATGCAATTTTCGTCTCTCTGTTTCATGAAGAAAACAGAATTTTTAAGAAAAATATCCTAAACAACCAACATTAAAAAATTCGTCCATATGAATGATTTGACTAAGTAATTCTAGGAATAGAAATCGCAAACAGCAATACTTTAGCCCCTTGAGACCTATACAAGAGGTTAGATTTTCTTACTCCATAGAAAATTCCGACACGTATTTACATATTGGAAATAAACGATATCAGATGTTAATTTTCCAACAGAGGTACGCAGACATACAATTTTCAGGTTACTACAGCCCCATGTGGTTGCGAAATTGAAGTACTACCGCATTTTTTGGTTGTACGCTCACGTACCGCAGGGTCTAAAGAGTTAGAGCAATCTGAAAACTCACGACGAGCATTAAAAGTGAGTGTGATAATATACATCCATTTGAATGAATGTTAACAATCTTTAGTAGTTTAATATGATTGCCAAAAAAATTTCCTAATTTTATTCTACATATATTGTCCTAAGCGAACAAAAATATCAGATTTTTTGGTTAATTGTCTACGATAGACCAAGAGATATGAATTCTTAAACTCAGATTCAACTTTCAATAAGTGTCATTAAATAAATAAAACACTTGGCACGAAAGCGATCTGATTTAGATACTCCTCCTCCAGATCAATTTGTAAAATACTAAAATAAGACTAAAAGCCAACACATTCTTTTCGGAATTTTCAAATTTACATAATATACGTTATGCATAATATACATAATACACATCATACTTCCATAGGACGAAGTATTCCGAAAATTTCAAATAGTTTCACTAAGTTTCATTAGGAAGTGTTTCGGAGCTTCTCATGTAATAAAGGGTGACTTTTAACGACGGCACCGAAAAAAATCTATAACTCTTGATATGTTCAAAGAATTTTGAAAAACTAAAAAGCAACTAATTTCTGAGACTTACAAGTTCTATTTCAATTACTTTTTGATGACGATATCCTTCATGAGCGGAGGCTTCTCATTACGGTACTAGTGAGTTCTGGTTCGATTTGCCCGATTTTTGCCTCGATAGATGCCTTGAGTTGATGTAAATCTGATCGGTTTCTAACGAAAAACACTTCCCTATATGTATCCCCTAAGGATACAATGAAATCAAATATAACTGGTACGGCGCACAATTTTATAGGTGCTTAGTTGTTACGAGTCCGCTCGATATAATAGGTGTTGTTGAACATTCTTTATGAGCCCGTAAAAAAAATCCCCTGGTACTTGAAAAACACAAATTGCTCGGGATAAAAGAATTTTTAAGTATAACTCAAAGCAAAGAAGAAAGTAAATGAGTATTTCACTTGCACTGTTCCATTTCAGTTGTTACCTACACAGGCTTATGTGTAGCCTTTATATGTACATGTTACGATCAGATAGTGAAATCAGTCATAACGCATAATGACGAAAAATTTTAGGCGTACACAAAATGACTAAAATATTAGGTTATTTCATGTAACGACTGATCATATTACATAAATTGACTAACCTAACCTAATGTAACGTAACCTAACTTAACCAACGACTGAGTGAAGTAATCGCTTAATGTAATGCCTGTAAAGTTCAGTCATTTCACGTAAGGCCTGGTTCACAACCTGCCTGGTTTAGTCATTTTGCATAATGACTAATTTCACTCTGACTGGAGCATCTATGCACAATACACAACAATTTACAACCACAAGTGTTCGCCAGGGCAAACTTTCAATCTCAAATATTTAGCATTTGCAGTTATTGAATTTGGAAAGCATAAAATTAAAAAAAATATATTTTTTATTTAACCATGAAGCACTCACCAGAAACTATATAGGAACGATTGTGAAATCTACTTCGTAAGTTATCTTGAAGAACATTATGACTTTTGATAATTTTCAAAATCATAGTGATACAAGTGATCGAATTTTCAACTCAAACGTCAAGCTCTTTCAAGAACTTTGGTCAGATTTTTAACACAATCGGTGGTCGTAACTCTTCTTATTATTGAAGCGACCTAAGATTATATTCAGAGAGCTCATCGCTTTCAGCTGTGAAAATGATACTAGATCGCTCCATTTGCATATCATACGTAGAACTACTCAAAATTTCTTTGGATGCAAATTGCATCTTTTTCATTCAATTACTGTGGTGAATGGTCACAAAAATTTCATGTAGAAAGTTCTTACGCACTAATTCCTTTCTGCATAAGCGACTCACACAAGTGACGTACAATACTGCAGGCAGGCATGCCTTGATTAATTAAAGCAACAGAGAAAGTCATCGCCAGAAGCCCTCGGCATGAGCCTTGCTTCGCGTCGGCATTGTCTGACTCGGCGATACGAGCAGAAATAAGAAATAAAATCCTCAAGATGCGGGAAGACGCGACAATTAAACGAAAATACACATCCCTTTGATTTCTTGTGGTAATTGATCGCTCACGTTCACTACTACAACGTGGAGAAGAGAAATACAAAGCTGGGCGTAGTAGCTACTCCATGGACTTTCCCATTAATTTCAGTTTACAGATCGTAACTCCCCGTGGAAATGTCTGAGCAAACGACCCTGAGTTTATGGAAACCATTTCTACGAAGGCAAGCGTCGAGCAGCGGACGCAGGAGCGCCAGTCCGACGCCCATCAGACGGTATAGTAAAGGGAGGCTTGGCCCTCTCGCTCTGCCCTCCTGAGAGCCGGCCTCCACAACCCACACCTCAAAGACGTGTCTCAAACATCTGCTGCAAGTATTTTCGGCCTAATATAAAAATTCACTGCACATCCTGACATATAGGTACTGTATGCTTAGTTATTCTTAAAATGTTCTTAGCTTCAACAGTGACACACAAAAAATCTGCATTTGAACAGAATCGATCAACAATAAACTATTGACGTACGAGTCATGCATCGTTATTGAAGACGCGGTTTAGTCAATTCCTAGACTTTTGATGCTGGTCTTTATGTAGTACCGAGTTCTCTGTACATTGAATAGTTCAATTATTTGTCAAGTTCAAGAAAGACTAAGCTCATTTGACCAAAGCGATAGGATACTGTGAAATTGATACATTGCTATCCCTGAGTGAAACTGACAAGCCTTTCATCATTAATTTCTCAGGCTCGTAATGTGAGGACATCGGCTTCTTCAAACCAGACCAACTTTAGAGAGCAGCGGCAGCGTTCGGCTGCTATGTAAACTACATCATTCACGAGAGCTAACTTAGTTCAAAGAGACTCACATGCGTCCTGTGTACGTTTCTGAGCGCGTACACTAACGCGCAAATTGTGCACAAGCCGACGGACGACATGAGTCGGCACCCCACAACTGGCCATACGAAGACCAAATCCATATTTTAGGCTACAATAAAATAAGTTATAACCCATCTGAAGAGCCACCTAAATGCTGAAAGCAATAAATGATGCAAGTATCTCGTTATTGGAGCTCTGTGTCGCTTGCGAGGGGGGAAACAAATCCTCCAAAGTCAGTCCAGCAAATCTTGCAACTGCGATCAAGTCTAGAGCTGAAATTTTCTGAATGAACACGCCGCGCTAGGTGCATGCAGAGCACCGCGGTCAGAAAGACGTCAAACTAAACCTATGAATTAAGGCCTAACTTCAGTTTCAAGCCAGCTTACGTACGTTTCTATCAGGACTCCACGCACATGTCGCAGCAAATAGCAAAGAAGTGATAAGCCGTGAAACACAAATCGTACAGAATGAAAACAGAGGGTGCGATGTACTTCTTAAAAAAACAAAAGAAGTGACCCCGACGAGACAGAACCTGTCGAGAGCGGCCGAGAGCAGTGGCTCCTCACCTCTGGCACACACATGTCCATATTCCACGGGACTTTGAGCCCCTAATGCTCAATGTTGACACTTAGGACTTCACCTGAGGCACACTGTCCCCATAAATGAGCAACAGGAGTAAATTACGAAGCAGAGCTCCGATGTAGCACCTGGAAACGCGCAGGAGAAGTGCAGCAGACGCGAGAGAACCAACGGCTCGCTCTTGCGACACATAGCAAAGAGCAGGAGAAAGAGAGAGAATGTAAAAAGCGCCGCGACAAGCTGCCACTCTGTGTGTTTCTGGGCGCCCTAATGCAAGCTCCTGGTGCACTGCTTCTTTGCTCCCAACATCGCCGTGAAATACTTCACTTAACTCGCCGCTCTCTGACGACCCAGAACACTACATGGAGTCAGCCAAGTTCCAGGCGATCTCGGTGATAGTGAAGTGTTTTGCGCACTCTAGTGTCCCTGGCCGTATGACCACGTTAAACAACAACGGTTGAGCTCATTCGGAGCCTTCTGATCAACTGTTTATAGCGTTATTTGAGGTACCCATCTCGTCAACTCCCTGAACTATTAGCCATTGCTTTAAATGGTTAACGTAGAACTATGCTAAATCAAATGAAAGGGGAATAACTGTTGACATAAGTACTTTTACGTCGAGTATTTACCAGCGAAACTATTTCGCTTTTTGAAGTCATTCTAGTCACACTAGTTATACATTTGTACCTTTAAAAAGTAATGCATCTACTAATAAAATTGCCGTACAAAACACGGATTGTCGACAGCAGAAAAACGTAGACATATCAGTCCAGTCGTGCAAAATTAGTGCAAAATTCAAGATAAAATAACTTTCGTACAATGAACAGACTCCTAAGAAGGTCACACAGGCTTCAGATCATAACATTCGGTACACTACGATACTATCTAACGCTAAAATAAATGGCGATTGATAGAATATGAATAAAGGAATTAGGAAATAACTTGAGCGCAACAAATGTTGGGAACACCAATGTGGGTCATTGGTTTAAACAAAATTTTACCAATGCTACGAAGGGGTTTTACAGAATTAAAATATGTTAGTGGACGCAAAGCCCTAAAAAGCAGTTTTACGTAATCAATATGCACATGCATGATTAACGATTAGATTTCATCGAACACAAGTGAATCGCACGACTTTCTTAAATTGGTTGGAAAGGCTTGGAGTTCATCAATAAACTGAAGACAAAATAATTCGCATAAAGTTGAAAGTTAAAACTCTATTGCTATTGTCTTACGACCAATTTCAATAATTCTTAGAGAACTTGAAACTACTCAGCTTAGAGGACCTTCAAAGACTACCGTTACGGCGACGAAGGAAGTGTTGGAGGTAACTCTACTTCCGGCGTTACAGCATGCTCATTGTGAAAGTTTTGCAGGTGTGATAGCTAAAATGCAAATTATAATATTGATGCAGCAACGGTTTAACAACTTTTTGTTATTTTTAAAAGTCGGGAGAACAATTTATTCGCAGACTTACAATGAAACTTTTTTGCGATTTGGAACTATGTCATAATTATTGGGTTTAGCCAAAACATCAAATACAACATGTAGAGTAAGTAAACTCGGGGATAAAAATAAAAATCATGCTCTGAAATCTGTAGATTAGAAAAATTTGAAAGAAATCAGCGGAAAAATCTTACGGTCTCAATAGTGGAGCCCACACACGGTTCCCAAGCGGCATGCTGGCGTACCGGTAACTTTACATGACTAACTGACATCAATGCACATGTGTTGGAGCTTTTGGATTCACGGCTAGAAGTTATTACAACCATTATTCTTAAAGCGAATCGTTGAAAAAATTTCTGCAACTATAATTTTGACAGTTTGAGACAGGAAAAAACCTCACAGGATGTAAGCGAGTGGATGTACCGAACACTAATGAAGAGCTTTACCACTTCGGTAGCAGATATAGTCTTCGTCTTGATGCTCTACATAAATCGCGAGCAAAAATAAATTTAGAAATAAAAGTTGCTAGAGCCATGGAGCAGATACTTCCCTAATGCAACAAATGCTAGAAAAATATTATGTAACTTAGCTAATGTCAATTAAAATTTAAGTTGAGTGCATAATCTTAAGAGCTATAAAGAAAAATTAACATATATCAATTGTGTTGACTGTGGATTAGCTCTTATCCGTATTTTTGGCAGATGTTAACCCAATTGTCGATGCTTACTTAAGCCTTCTATTATTTGAATACTTTTAGGATTATGACTATCTTCTTCATAACCAGTTCGACAACCAGACTCCAATTTTCCATAGCAGTCAATACGGCAATGCGGCAGACATCAGTGCCGATCATAAAAACAATAATAAATAAAACGAAACCGCCTAATTTAAGAAACAGGCTTTATCGGGGATGATAAAGATCAGCACTTGAAGTGGTTTGGCTAATATTTACCTTAGCTTTAAAATTTCATTTCCATTATCTTATGGACGAAATTGCTCCACTGAACAGTTCTCAAGCCTCGCACTCCCTTGCAGCGCACATTGTCAGGTCGTCCAAAAGTCTCGCATTAGCAAAAAACCAACAGCATTCAGCGGCCGCAAAAAGCAATTACGAAAGTTAAAAATGAACTCGCATCCGAGATGGAATTTCTTCGAATAAATTGTCTGATGCTATAAACACGAAATGATGTCTTTATGGAAGTCATTTCTAATACCACAAGCTGTCGGTTCGCGACAAACAAAGCCTTAGTACGTCTTCATATCACGTTTTTTACTCACAAGTTTTATTTGCGGCCTGACGTAACTATTTAAGTCTGAAATAAGACTGTAAACAATAGACCTGTTTTTTTCTTAGCAGAACAATCAAATTGAATTAGAGTAACAAGATACAATCATGAACATGCAATTTCTTTTTCACTAAGTGTTTATAGTACGTAACGATTTTTGCATTTTGCAATACTTAAGAAAGGACATGAGACGCAAATCAAGCGCTTTAACTGTAACATTACTAGCTATTTTCATCCAACTTCAGTGTAGCAATGGTAGCTAAATCTCCTTCCGTGAAGACTGACGCCTAATCTCTTTAAATCAGAGAAAACTATGCCCCACGAGGAAATTAAGGGTAAATAATTTTGCAATCCACAAAGCCTCGAAGACTGACTTCGATCATGCATCAAAATGGGAGAGCACGCAAATATCACGAATGAACTAGAGTCGTCAAACACCTTAGACCACTCCACTTAGGGAGTTAATTTCGATTTTAATTAGCTTAGGTATGCAATAGATGCATACAAGACCTAATTTCCTAATTAAGAGAGTGGATCTACAAGAGAACCAAAAGATATCCTAAAGATCTTGAGTTAGATATTTACGTTACTGCTAATTATATTATTTGGCCTACAATCACTTCCAGGGAGTGACCTGCCTCGGTCTTGTATATAGGTGCTTGCAGCTTCCCTACGAACTTACAGTTTGGTTCCACGCGCGGACATTGAAGGCAGCAGTGCAGGGTATTTACCTTGTATTACATACAATGCGTAACTCGCAGTAAATCTCAACGCGTGACATCTGTGATGGAGTTGGCAACTGCCAAAATCGGAATATCAGAGGGATAGAATAAAAACGAAGGTATAACCAAAGAAAATATTTCATTGGAGTTTTTCAAGCTCGTAAAACACGCATTAAAAAGCGCATGAAGTTTATATTTAGCATAATATACATTATAAGGAAAACATTCAAACAATGAAAGAGGTTTAGGCTGACAAAAACCAAGCAGACTCAATAATAAACACAGGGGGTTGTGCAACTTTTATTTCAATCGTAGCTATTTCTTTCTTCACACTGATGCTTACTGCTATAACATATACGCTGACTCTAATGTCGTAACATTTTATATCAGTTTAACTTTGAGCTCAATGAAATAATTTAAAGCATTTCTTTGCTTCTCCCGTTTTCACACCGAGTGACTATATGAAAACAACTTAACCTAAAAAAAAATCTGAGGGCATTTCAGAATAATGATCACCACGAAGTCTTAGATCATGGTGACGATTTTCCAGGACAAAATGCCGCTCGCAAAATCCGAGCGCAAATTGCAGGCTTGATGACGTATCTGACGTGTCGCTGATAGCTTTGTGGTGGTGTGGGGCGAGGCCTTAGGCATCCACATCGAAAGCCCATCGACCGCTTCGAAAATGCGCGATCATGGCGCGCACAAAAGGGCATAAGGCTCGGAGCTGAAGACCGTGTGATATGTTTATGACCTGGAGGTATCGCACCTCAAACCTATCGTACATCGCTCAATTATTTATTGGGTCGCAAGCACTGCTGCTCGCACAATCTAGCCTCAAAAGTACAAGGCCACCACAACGACAAAACTTTTCTGACGTTAGAATCAGCAATGACTTTTACATGTTCACCATAAAGTGAATAGCCATCAAAAATATTTCTCAAGAGATTACAATTTTTTTAAGATATACGCTCATCCATAGATGGAGAAGACAACGAAAACGGCCGCTGCATTAAATGAACCGAATCATTCACAAAATAACTGTATTCGTTACTCTCACCAGAGCAGTTCCATCGGCCTCCAGAATTAACAAACAGGAGAGAAAATTTATTAACAGGAACGAGAGAAGCGCTTCATTTTCAGCTTTCTATTATTCGAGTAGTAGCAGCAGTAGTAGTAGTGGTGGTGGTGGTGGTGGTGGTGGTGGTGGTGGTAGTGGTGTACGAGTAGCTCGCAGCTCTTCAGGAACTCAGACAGTGTCTCACCCAAAGAGAAGGAACCATTCAGTATTGACTGTAGAAAACGGGGAATTCATGCACAAGGTGTGTTCCACACAAAATCCCCTGCGCATAGAAACAGCAAGTTATGAATGAAGAAGAAAAAAGACAGGAGAGATAGCGCAGAAACGGGAAAATTGAAGAAAGTGAAGTGGGCACGATAGACAGAAGTCCCACCAATTGCTGAGACAATATAACAGTGTCCCCAGGGTTTCTACCATTCGAATGAACTACCGTTCGACTAGAATGAATTCTCAAGCCATCCAACGCGGTAGCTTTATGAAAAATCAATAAGCCCTATATTTCATTATTTAAATTACGAATATCTTCTTGCGATTAGTTCTATTTCATGCGTTATTAAGACTTGCATCAACCCATCAGAGCCGCAAGTTAGAAAACTGACTATAGGCGATAACTTTTTCAAATATGTTTTATTCGTCGAATTTACTGTAAAACATGCATCCAACGAAATTCGGAATCATAACGAGACGAAACATTAATGCGTAGAAAAGTTCACTCTCCGGCACTCAAGGCAGAAGAAGCCACAAATCCTGCGGGCAGTACGCGCTTACGTATGCAAAAATCTACGTACCTGCATTAAGGGGCAGGCATGTTCTTGACGAGGCCCCGCACTCGGTTCGCGATATCAACTGCACTATATTGAAATATGGCACCGCACTTCGAACAGTGCACTGTACACTATAGAATCGCGTTCTTCGATAACACAACTAAGAGCTTATTATGTGCGAAGAATTCGGTCAAACTCATTTTTACGCCGCATTCTTTATAATAAGCAAACCGAAGTAATGAAAGTTTGTAACATACACAAACTAGAAGAATGCAATAGACTTTTTGGTTTCCATTATTCGTTTTTGATATTTCGACACCTGTGACGCGACGAACGTCTCGCTGCACTCGATGAACGATGCATGAATTTATAAAGCTCAAGCCACGGGAAGTTGAAGTCGACGTTTTCCTTCATTGATCTTTACCTAACACTAAAAAGCGAGGAACTCGAGTTATGCAAGCATAGCTTTACCATACCATTGCTCAAAAGATCCGGCTAATTTCAGTACCCGTCGAACACAAAAAAAGAGGAACGAAAGAGAGGCGAACCGGACTTGCCGTGTTTGAAGAAAGTAAGAATGTGGAGCTTCGTTACACCGCCAGGCTCCGTGAGTGGCCGCCCTCACGCCATGAGGCACTCGAGGGCACTCCTTCCTGCCCCACAGCCACCCCGCACTCGGCAGCCTGCTCTGACCTGCTACTTTCCTTCCCAGGACTCAGCCTTTACAGAGCTCAACAGTCACAGACGAACAGCAGAAGTTTAAGAAAACCCGTCGAGTCGGCGTGGAAAATTTCAAGTCGTATGGGGTCTCACTGGAGTCCGTATTGGATGGTTCATGATGTTTGCAGGAGAGGTGAAAATAAACGAATTCTGACTATCACGCCAATTCAAAGCCCCCGAATCGCAAATCAAAGGATCAGTAGTGACCTAATGTTGTATGGTTCATAAATTTTTTGATGATGGGGGGTACGATCGACCTAAGCAGGAAAACTTCTCACCTATACAGTTGCATGCTCATTTACGTATATCTTACTCAATAAACAAAATCAGCCAAAAGACAGCTGAAGTCTTTTATATTGAAATATATAGTAGAGTAGAATAAAACATATCAGAAACGAGCCAAATGGCCCATTCTCGAATTTGTGCTCAAGTCGTAAGCCGTGAGACACCCATCACGCACAGGCACACGATTAGACGTGGAATAGGACAGCAGGACAAATCAAAGATCAGGACAGCAGGACTACCCAAAGATCAGGTAGTAGAACTACCATCTGTGTTCTGTGACCACCATCACTCCCACTAACCACTTTACATCTGCAGAGGAAAAAAGGCATTGAGAAATAAAGCAATCACACTCACAGTCATCGAGTTATTACCATTGCCCAGGTACACATCTCACCAAAATGTGGCTTGGAAAGCCGGCCAGGATACACGAGCGGCAGCCATGCTAGGGTGACCTGTGGTAGGCAGCAACGCCTCATGAAATCCGTTTTGATAGAACTTCCACAAAAAATAAATTTCCAACAAACATCTGCTATAGGAGAATCGGTGGTGAGACGCATATGCAATGTTTGCAAGAAATGAAGGCACATGATTGATAAATACCGTTTCACTTCAGGAATTTCATGACAAATGGCCAAAAATAATACGCAGGGGAGGATTTTCTTCGTTCGTGTATTTATTATTAGAAAAAACGAAAACATTCATGAAGAAATACTGTCATTGTATTCTAGTAATTAAAGGCAGTAAAAAAACTTGGCCTAAGAGAGGAATCGTTCCTGAATTTACCGGAGGTCAGAAGTCGGACATCAATCGATAGAGTAGCTTTTCTTTCCTTCACCGGTCACAATTTTGCTACAGATAGCTAATTCGTACTCTTCAGCATACTACCACCAAATGAATTGAAGTGAAAAGTATACCTTGGCCCATTTCTTTTATCCACTGAGTGGCTGTTAGAGCGAGTGCAGAAGTGTGCATAATGGCCGAAATGCCACAGGTGAGGATTTTTTTGTCGCGTTGAATTTCTCGAGTCGTGATTTCTTAGGTGCGTTGCACCAGAACGCGTCTTAAAAATCACGTAAGCATTTCGTCAAGAGTACGCGCGTTCAAGCCATTTTGAGCCCTTGCACGAATCTCACTGTTCCGAGCACACGTATGCTCTGCTGTCCAGGGCTCCAACTGCCCTAACACACAAAATTGGCCCCTAAATACACAGATTTGCACGCGTTGCGTATTTCATCCTATGGAAGAGATCGAGACTTCAAAGTTTCTCAAGCCCTCGAGAAAAATTTCCTCAAATTTTAGGTTCAAATTATGAACAAATCGTGGATAAACATTTTGGTCAACAACGTTCTCGTTGCGCGTAATCGGTCCTTACATGAGAAACCCGGCACCCTCGCAATGACAACTTGAGCATGTTAAAAACACCAGCAAGAATTCATTGATTGTGCATATGAAGCAGAAACATAAAAAATAATTCAATTGAAAACTGCAATCAACGACGATGGAAATGAGTTGTCCTTCATAAGCAATAGATTTGGGTCTGCGATGAACTACAAATTACAAAATATACGTGTGGCATGTCTCCACTAAAAATACACAAGATCGCTGCTAAGGTAACCTTTGTATGCAAATCAAATCGCTTGATGTGAGCCGTAACTGTGAAAATCGGCTGAATCATATTTACAATTTAATAAACTCTCATTGCAACCTAGCTGAACATCATTAATTTCACAGTTGTCTGCAATCTGAGTACAGATTACGAGTGCGTAAAATTACTAAAGTCTTGGTTGCATTTCCAATTGCAACAGAATTTTTAGGGTCTACGGCAGTTTGCGCATCAGTTCAAGCTTGTCAGTGAGACTAAATTTAAAGGAACACGAAAATAAATGAGACGATCATGTTGAGTATTCAAAATGTTCGCTGCCAGAGTAACGAAAGTAAAAAAAATCCCCAAAGTAGAATTTCGTAAAGAAAATTTACAACGTTATACAAATAATTTATTTTATTCTGATAAATTAGTACAGAACGGCCGTATTGGTTTCCCCGAATATGCTAACCATAAAGTAATAATGACAACAAAGCCTATGCAAAATACGATATCAATTAATTACCGTAAAAGTTTTTTCGAATCATTCCGCGATTCTTTCCCTTAATATATGGCGAGCTTTTGAGTGAAATTATTGAATTTGCAGCCCAAGGTATAATATGATTACAGCTCGTCAGTTACTCATGCGTTTCTTAAGGTAAAATTCAGGTACACAAAATTTCTGCGCCAGAAATGATCACATGCTCCTTCTAAACCTAGCCGAAATGCCACCCAAGAAGTTATTAATAGTAAAAGAAGTCTTTTCGCCATAGGAGACATAAATACTACCGAAGGCTTAAGTTAATGAAGCAAGGATCTGGCAACGACTTAGAAGTTAGCTAATGAGACTGCTGACCACGCATTCCGCCGAGTAAAAATATTTGACAGAATCCAAGGAGGCACGTCGCAGATGAAAATTATTTGCATAGTTGCACACGCTTAAATCTCGCCAATGAGAGGGAACTACACACTAACTTTTGTTTACCAAGAAGTGCGTTCATAAATTCTAAATTATCGCCGCTTTTTTAAGGCCGTAATCACATGATAACGTGGATTCTTGTTCACGGCAGACATCAGACTTCTCTGAGAAAATTATCAGAGCTGCTGATGATTGCGTTCTTGCGAGAAGAGGAAACAAACGAGCATGAATGCATCCTCTCCCCAGAGCACATGGTTCTACTACAAACCCGAATACTTATGAACACAGATATGTTTAAAGAGTACATAAATGTATAGTTAATATATAATGCTTTATAGGAACAGAACAAAGTAAGTGAAAACGAATACGTAAATAACTATAAGTAAAACGGTACTCTAGCCAGATGTCAAAGGAGAATGACTTTCAGCCAAAAAAGCCTCACCTAAAAAGCCAAATGCATCAGCAAATACACGGGCATTAGTATGTGCAGACAGCACAGCACACAGCCCACTGCAGTGCCAGAACCTGACCAGCATCACAGCCCCAATGCAGTGCCAAAACCTGACCAGCATCAGGCCACGGACTGCCATCTAAGGCTTTAGAGCAATGCTGGATGGACGTCCAATGTGAACAAGTGCAGCTGGATCAGTGTGCCCATCTAGAGCTCCTTACTGCAGCCAGAGAAAATATCTGTCCAAATGACAGTGAATGGAGGGGCAGAGGCCACTGATGGTGTGTACATATAGGATCAGGTCGACATACATACTACTGGGTGGGGCAGAATGGACGGATAGTCTTAAAGGACAGAAAAGAAAATTTTACCTGAATCAGTTCGTATACTAAACTACATCATTCAGTATGTATACGAGACCATGCTAAATTATGCTCATGTAAAGTACAAAATCATAAGTGACTGTTCTCTTTTTTAATCCCGTAAGACGGAATTTTCTGTCATTCTGCCTCACCCAGAATAGGACAATTGCAGAGACCGCCGGCGACGCCACTACACTCGCCTACGTCCGCAAGACATTCGTGTTCCCCCGCGTGTGTTGACTTACGTATCTTTACCTCCTCGTCACTGATATGAAAATACCGAAACTGAGTTAAGTGAATTCTTACAAATGGATGAGAATTCTAACAAAAATAGGCCACATAGTGCCGCCGAATCGTTGAAATCTTGTACAGAAGCAATGTGTGTGAACAATCACTGTTTCGAAGTTATCGGGATTGAGAAATCCTGGTTAGAGAGGCAATGAATAGTTTTTCCCTTCATATCTCACCTTGCATATCTCACCACGCAGTTATACATCTCCCTGATTCTTAAGCATAAATCCCTAATTCACATCAGTCACGTTCCGCAAAGATACTCAAAGTTAGCATTCATTCTGATCACCACAATACGTATCTGCCCTGGATTGATTCATTAATTTCACCGTCTTAGCTCTGAAGACTTAATGTTTCACTGAGGAGTCATCAAACGCAGACTCATTCTCACAGAGTGATAAGTTGCCAAAAATGGCCGTTTTGCTACCTTTACGAAGAGAAACACGAATTCGGAAGGAATAATTTAGTGAGTGCACTCAGTTTGATCTGTGAGATAGCTTGCACATTAATGTAGTCAACAAACATGAGAGTTTTCTCCCTTGGAAAGGACGGTAGTCAATAATGGAGAGAATTCATTGAGACGGAGAAGCTTCCAGAGTGTTTACCACATTTGGTGCCGCCATGCACAGCGCCTGCTGCGTCAGCAAGAAACAGAACGACGAAGCCAAACAAGTGAAGATTCAGCAAAAGCTGCGGATGACTAGATGTTTCTGTTGACAGAACTCCTCACAGCCTGGGAAACGAAGAGTGGTAGCATTACTTATGAGACGAAAGACGTAGCAAGAAAACTTCTACAAATGGTCGTTAACTAAGTCCTCTCACAAGAAAAAACTAAAAAGAACAAGGAAACGAGCCAATTTACCAAGGAGAAAAAATACCACAGCATCCTTCAGCCAGTGCTGTCGTTGTAGTTCCTCAGGGTACGTTTATTAGATTACCCTCATTCAGAAGAATTAACTTCACCTCGCACGAAAATACTACAATCAAAGGCTGTGGCATCAGAAACACACAAAATTTGTTGCACCTGCCAGTAAGAGGCTGTTGTATCAGTCAGTAATAGGATGTTGGAACACGATCAGCCTCCACCTGTTGCACCAGGATCAGCCTCCACCTGTTGCACTAGGATCAGCCACCACCTGTTGCACCAGGATCAGCCACCACCTGTTGCACCAGAATCGGTGTACAGCTGCAACAAGATCAGTGTAATACTATCGTAACAGACACAATATCACGGACTCCTAACGTTTACCAGGGACAAATACGTCCTCGAAAAATGAAAGACAATCAAATTCGTTTTCAGAAACAACATTCGTCAAACAATAGTCTTGTGTAGGTGACTTAGAACGAACGTATAAAAATCTTAAGCAAGTTTTCTTTAAAATGCGAAGATTCAGTAGGTCACCTAAACTCGAAATGAAACCTAAAAAAACAAGTATCTACCGCTCAAGGCTACTTGCACCGACGCTAAATGCTGCCAACAAACGCAAACAAAACGTACGTTCCCAAACTTCAATAAGACGGACTTCCGAGGCGAGATGTGAATCACTTGATATTCGCATTCGCATTATCTTCCCATCTGTATTGATATGGCAGCGCATTTTAAATTCTTGCTAAAATAATTTCGTCTCGTATGCATTCCGTTCAAAAAAAACATTTCGGCATTGCCCAGAACGAAGGACCATAACCGGCGTGACCTAAATGACGCGGAGGGCGGGTTCTGGATCTCAGGACGATGATTTAGAGACTGCAGTGAAATGATAGTTTTAAGCTTTATCAAAAGTCGCAAGCTTTAGACGACTCTGAGGCGGTTTGAGTATTTTCATTTTCTTAGTAGTCGATGATTAAGTCGGAGAAAATTCGAGAATGGGTTATTATTTTTCGAAACGCATCAAAATTGGTACAGAAAATGCTCTTAAAAAAGCCAAATTTATGCTTGACTGTGTGCTTTGTGACTGTAGTCACAGCGGCGATATGCATCTTTTGGAACGAGTTCAAACTTCCTATTGCTTTTATGTCTCGCTGCAGGCAGGAGGCTTTATTGGAGTTCGTCCCTGATGGATGACTGCAATTTGAACAAGAATGAAACGCATGCTCGCTTGCAGCCTAGGTGATACCCTGCTCCGAAAATCTTCAGAATGCCTTCATTAAGCTAAAGAGAGCACATAAACATCTTTTGGATCATAAATGAGTGCTCAATACAGACGGCAGCCTATCAGAAAACTTTGTACTTCTTTACAAGTAATGCTTCATAACACAGACGTACCAGATTTCAACAAGTGTAAATATTTCTCATTGATTTACAGGAACCTTGAGACAAGCAACTGGAAAGCTCCTCGGACGGATCCAAGACTAGTTTCGATGTAATTACGACGCATAAACTTCAAGTTGGAGGCGAGGAAAAATACCGGCGTACTCGCGAGCATCCCCGACCCGGCAGGAGCAATAAACAAGGCTCGGGTTGAAGCAAGCAAGGCAAGGTGGCCGGTCGGCAGCCCCGGCAGCTGCAAATCAAACGATCGGCACCGCGAAGGAGCACAGCACAAACACGAGGCAGCAATTTGAGCTCGGCAGGGCTGTATTTTGCAGCCACAGAACATAAGCGCTACCTAATTTTTCGGTGATCGTCACCTTGTCGGTAGCATTATCGCCTCCTACCATCAGTATGAGGAGCACCTCTCCGACACGTATATATGACGAGAAAGGGAGTCCTTCTACGCCGTGCACCTTAAATGCTCCCTCCCTCACACAGGGCACCAAAATTTGTTGCTTGACGGCTCCATATATCGCCTACAACACGACTTAAATGGAAGTTCAATAAAAGGGTAAAATGCAACCCGAAAGCACGGAGAAAGTAGTTAACACCAAATAGCGTCCAAGGTCATGGAGCATGTCTCCAGTGAAGTCGCGAGAGGCCGTGTACGTATGAATGGACAGCAGACCGACGCCGCTGGCGGTGAATTGGACTTCCATGTGCGACGAACAACCGTTACAATTCTTGTGGCTTATGTTAATGACATATTTGAGCACGACTTTTCGCTGAGCCTCGAATGATTAACTTGATTAAAGGACGATTCCCATGTCGATTTCTGGAGGTCGGTCTTCTCATCTCCGGTAATAAATTGCACACAACAGAATCTTAGCAGCCATTTGAATGTTAAGTCTAATTGCTAAGACTATCACTACTCAGGTAAAAAACAATGATCAAGCTATTTTAAACTCTGCGCCTTAAAGTTAATACCTACTTGCTACTCAAGACGTTCGGTGCGATATAGATATACGAGAATATCATTGATGCCGATTTCAACAAAAGGATAACGACAGCTATTCCTCCCTGAGGCGCTTTAGACAGACACGCTCCACAGTTAGACCAAGTTAGTGTTTCTGTCAGCAGCAATACCAGGCATGACGGAAGAGCGAAGACATTTGGAAGGACATTTCAATCCTTTCAAGTAACGATTTGTTCCATTAAATCGGCTTCATGGCTCACTGTAGACCTCCTGCTGTTTTTTTATTATTTCTGTTCAAATCTATTATTGGGTTTACGCTAAAACAGATTATTAGGAGTTAACACCTCACCTTTAAAGACTTCATTGAGTGGTAGTGAGGATCAGAGAGAGTCCAGAGCGAAAAGTATAGTGTTAAAGTCAGGTGCTCGGCACCCCGGTCTCCGATGCTCGGAAGAAAAACCCATAATTAAAAACTACTGCTAACCCAGCCATACGACCCATAGACTCCCAAAGACTTAAAGCAAGCACACAAGTAATACCAAGGATTTAGCCCACGAGGAACTCGAGAATCGTTTCTCCCGAGGAGGGCGAAGTCCCCTAGACGGAATGGTATTATTTTCTCAGTGAAGGCTTGGTGGGGATGGGATGAAAAATAGTATTTTAATCGATATGAATAGATTGATTTTCCCCATAAAAATATTATAAAGTGAATTCTAACCGTAAATGGCGATTCTGAACACTAATTCACCAAATATAATGGGCTTTTAATAACGCCCATAAATTCTTCGAATTCTTGATCAACCGGTTAAATTTTCACGCAAATGAAGGCTTGCGCAAGGAGAGCCGACCAAGTCTACATAGACAATGAAGTAACTACTCATTTACTGTGCAGGTATTCTCAGATATACGTCGTACTAATTTTACACACGATTGGTCTTGTGTTCAAAGTTTTAGAGGCAAGTACTTGAAACGTGTGATCTTGACTAAAGAGCCCATATTTTTAATACCAGAAACTGAAAATAAATGAAATGAAAAAAATGCCAAATTATTTAGAAATTTCAGTCAGCCGACCACAAGATAAATTACGGTACTACCGAACGATAATAACGATTCCACAACGCTAATGACAAAGTGATCTTCTGAAATGCGGAAGTCATCATTCATTATGCCAAGACGTCAGCTTGGATTTTGCGAAAATCAAGAAAGAAAGAAAGAAAATTGTTAATTCCGAAATCAGTCACATAGAAAGCATGTAACAATCGATTTTCAAACAGTAAGATTACAGCCTTAAAAATGAAATGTGGAAGTCTCGCTGAAATTTTCTAATTAGGATCAGTAAGACTACAACCTCAAAAGTGCGTGTGGAAGTCGCAATGAAACTTCGGATTGTGAAACATAATTCATTACTAAGCACGAAAAGTTCAAGTATTAACCCAATAGTAACATCGTGTGATCTTTCTGCATTGTGATATTTTTAAGATTCGGACTCAAATAAAAAGAGATTGGCTTTTATCCCAACGATCCGAGCTTTAAAGATTTATTCAGAACGAAGATGTTCTGCTACTACACAGCTCGAGCATTGAATCCTTCAAACTTCGAAAAATTGTTTCGAACATCATCCACTGACTTTTAAGCTAGTTGAGAAACAAGAATTACTTTCAATGAGAGACAGGGAAGTTCAATAGTGATTGAAATAAACACTTTAATTTCATTTATCAAAATTCATTCAAATCATTTATCAAAACATACGTCTGGACTGTCTAGGAAATTGAGAGTGCATTATTTCGGAACGCGAACAATTCAAACGGTAAATTACCGAGTCCAGCCCCTGCACGAGCGGGAACTCCTGAAGTCGCGGCCCCTTCGATGCAGAAGGCAAGGCTCAAATTATAAATCTCATGCTCGCAAACAATGAAAACATTTTACGGAGATCCTGCTGGTCCAAGATAAAGAATCGGAGCCTAATCTCGCCATTGATCATTTGAAAGTAAGAAATTAATTTCGGCTCAAAACAGCAGCTAGAAGGGGGAAAAAATGACGCAAAAGTGATTGCCAGCGTCCTCTCTATTTAAAATTTAGCATATTAGAACGAACAGGAGAAAATCTAAGAATTTGGCCAGTGTTTGACCATAAAAACTTTAGATAGCGTGATGGGAGTTGATCTGATACCAGAGATACGTCATAGATCACCAGAACACGAGAGCTCGGATCAAAGGAGACCTCTGCCATCAGAGGCGCCGCCATCACGGACCCAAAGAGAGCTCTGAAGCTCAGCAGGCGTGGGCGAGGCACCGGGACCGAGTCAACAACACATCCAGACGCTGTCCCTTTTCGTTAAACCAAGTCACAAGTAATACTGGCGAAGCACGATGTTAGTTGCAATATTTTAAAGGGATTTTCCATATTTTAATGTAATGTCATAGTACAATTCAAAACCAGTTGGCAGGACCTGTAAGAAGTTGATTTAGACGTCTATTGAACCACAACTCCAGGAAAGAAAAAAATATTTTTGTGAATAAAAGAATATTTTTATGACTAAAGGAATAAAAAATTCTTCATAATGCAAATGAATCAATTTACATTCCAAATTTCAAAGTTTAAGATTGTCTCCATACTTACATTTAAGTCTCATACATTTGCATAAGTGTTTTTGAGCCACCATATGAATGTATAAAGAAATCAATTTGCATTACTGTGAAGATTTCTCCACACATTGAGTTCGGTTCTTTAACTAGTAAAAAAAACCTCGACAGGGTCTAATGCGCGGGCCTCCAACCATTGAGCCAGCGTCTTCTGTCAACTTTTAACACAACAACACAGCTAATAACTATACTTGGTTATTAAGTCGCCAGCACTACTCGCTAACAGTTCTAACTCGTACGCTTCTGCTCAAATCTGAATTATCTTACGGGGTCTATTTTTTCATCTCCAGCCGCAATAAAGGAATAGCAAAAAACTTCGATCTCATTTTGAGTTCACATTTACCATAGTCCGCAAAAATATAAAAAACAATCTGCACACTAGTATTTAAGTTCACTTTTTTCATTGAAGTATAGTATAGAATGATATTAAGGCTTTTTTGCGAGGGTTAGTGTGCGTTCCAGTGAATCAATAATACGAGTATCGTTAGAATTAAAACAAACATCTTCAAATTTGAAGATGATTTTCAAATTTTAAAATGTATTCCAGGTATTTTCGCAGTACCTCAGCTGGTAAATTTAGCTGAAGAATACCAGAAATGCTCGGGACCTTACCTCGCTATGACCAGATCCCTTACTGAGCACCAATTTGCGGTGTGTCGAGAAAAGGGATCGGCCAGTAGACATCACTACCTTCAGAACGGGGCTTTTCCAAAATGGTTACCTCACTGAAGCACAAGTGAATTACTAGGGAATACTACTAGTACTTTTTGCTAACTATTCATTTTTAAACATCGTAAATAGCAATATGAACGATTTTCGTGAAATTCTTAAATAAATAGATCGGTGTTAACTAAATAGTCGGTATTTGATATGTATTCAACTTGAATATCATTCATTTGCCGTATGTGATTTTAAAATTGCTCAGATACTTGACAATTATTTCTTATTTGCATAAAGGTAACTGGTTTTTCGCTAATATCTAAAATACGTACATTTTGTGATCTTACTAGATTTTATTTCAGAACATAAGCATCAAAACATTATATTAATTTACACTATAGGATGCCCACAGGTTGTAAGCTCTGATACCTCATACATGTAACCAACGTAACACTGGATCCCCTAGAGTTAGCGTCCGCCTTTCATCTATGCGACAGAATCTTACAAAAAATCCAATAAGCGAAGTCAACTGAACTAAATATATCCAAGTGATAAACAAACAACCTTTGCCTGCTGAACGGGTAAACTATCTAAAATTTTCAACCGAGACTCCTACGATATTTGTACTCACCACTTCGAGAAGCAGGTATTTCATAACTGTGTAACACGAAATTCATAAAAATTACCGAGTTCATCTATGAACATATATTCGGAAAGCAGTTAGGTAAAGACTTCCGGAAAGTAGCTTCACCATTACAAGATTGGCTACATTTTCAGGATAATACAAATTATGAAAATAAACAACCGTTTTTTGATGTTTACACTTGAAGTAGAGTATATGTTTTGAGGTGCTACAGGGAATGTGGTAATAATTATAAAACATTGTAAATGCACAAAAAAGCCAAAATCTACACATTTTTCTATTACTTGCTGGTTGAATGACGGATTTCTTTTATTTTGACTTTTTTATTTAAGAAATGTGCATTTTTACCACCGCAATTTGCTATGTAATGCACAAAACGTATTTTATTTTTCAGAAAACTTGCATTGATATTATTTCGCGAAACCAGACAGGCCCGAGTTTACAACATACATTCTTTGGCGAGGATCCTTTTTATGGGACATTAATATAGGGAAATACGCATAATAAACGAATGAGTGCTGCTAAGATGAAAGAGCTGCACAAGGTCGCCATAACTCCACACAAATAAGACGCCAGAACACGAGGGCACTGAGGAGCAACAGGCCTGGCGAGTTCGAGGGTCTGCATTAGGGCACTGAGAAGCCTGACGAGCATCACTGAGCTGAATGACGACGACGTGAGCCAGAGCCCAAGTCTGGCAGGCTTCAAGTCATTGCAGCACTCGAGTACTGCGCAGTATGTTTGTTAGGAATGGGTCCCCCAATCTCGCACGGAATATGTCGAGCAGTTCATCTACTGTTCGGAACCTGGTAAGCAAGATGCAGCCTGGCAGCTATCGCAATGTGGACACGCTTCGCAATGAAGAAAAGTAAAATAATTCATCTCCTCCATGGGTGGGTTGGGTGTATAGTGGCCACCGGGCATGTGTGATGGCCATAGTGGCTTGCATGAGGGTTCAAAACATCTACCCTGAAGCTTCTGCACAAATGTGTGAGGTTCTGTTAATGCGTTCAAACCAAACGCTCTGAGCGAACAGAAAGACTCTAAAAGCGAGTCAATTCATTTAATAACGCCTAATATATGGACCCCATATGCTGACTTCGTTCTCAAGCTAATGCGAACTAGGAAGGAATTCATTATTGATATTAAAATTACGATCACTATCTTTGTGCTCAATATCACGATGATCCATGAAAGATAATTTTTCATTCTGTAACTTGAGAGTTTTTAATTACATGTGGTGTAGCAAAATTTACTGTTTAGAAAAATTCATCCATTGTCATGCCAGGCCAGAAGCAGGTTAACTTGAATTCAATCGTAAGAAAAAAGCTGGGACAAAATTCAAAATTTCCTATTCTAAATTCATGGATCAATATATGAAACTAATGAAGAGTGAGGTGCTAAATTGTTTCAAAAATTAACATAACTTGCAGAGAAACAGATTTATGAAGCCTGCATTTGAATCCAATCGAAGTTAACGTTTAGACTGCGACGTGCGCCTTATATGGCACGCGCACTCATCCAACCTAACCAAAGCACTAACATATGTGGAAACAAACTTTCAAGTTTTCTCGAAATATGTGTGCGTTACTCGAATATGCTAATTTGGATTACGAGGAACACCAAAAGGATAACGAAATTTGTGAAAACAAAATCAATTTTTAAATTCACAACAGGGGTATTTGCCGACATGAAATTTTTCCTGTTTGGAGAATCGTGGGTATAGGGTAAAGTAATGGCACCATTATATAGAAAAGGGTGGTACAGCTTCCTGGGCGCACGATGCATAACGCTTTCCATGTCCTACCTCACCTGACCGTTTGGACGAATGCCTCCACGTGTATAGACAGCCAAAAGGCCACACCTCTATGTCGCACTTTCCATCATCCAAAATTAGCGAAGGTGTCAGACGAAAAGAGACGTTACCAATTAGATTAGATTATCAGGTAGTTTAAAGCTTCCTTGACCTATGAAATGCAATCTCAAGTAAGTGAATACAAAGGGTCATTTAAAAGGAACTTTACACAATGGGGAATCTGTTCTTGCACATGGAAACAGTAATTCAAGAAGAAAAGAAAGAAAAGATAAAGAATAATTAGCGAAGAAAGTATGAAAATAGAAAGAGACAATGGTGGATTCGAGAGATACAAGTTCCTGAGGCAACTTAGCAGTGGCCCTCTGGAGACGCTAGCCCCCATGACGTACGATAAACAAACCTAACAAATCTAATCCTGCTACCTAAAGCATATCGTATATCCCCTGAGGGGAATAAGTGTTCGAATAGAAATCGAAACCTTCAAGGCACAATTGATCATTTTATTCAATATTGGTCATTTTCATACAAGATTTTTAACATTTTTCCTATCGGCACGAAAAAAAAAATCGTAAAACTCAATTATTCTGAGCTTTGCCATTTTCACAAAACAAATTCCAACAGTGAAACTTTTCCAAGAATCTCACGACAAGAAAAATAACGAAGGAAAAATATTAGCCCGGGACTATAGTCATAGAATAAAATAGGAAAATAGCACCAAAGTATACGAGTATGGAGCCGTAGACTTATCCCACACAGTCAAAATTTTCAAACGTTCTCGGTTGGAAAATTGAATATATTCACACGCAGACGGTTCGGAACCAATAGCCAGCACAACGCTACTAATCTTTGTTTGCTGGGAAGTTTTCTATTATTTGAGTGGAATACGTCAGCAGTTTCACCACTAAGAAGCGTACTCAATTAAATTAAATTCTCCTCAAAAAAAGTGACTCAACCCAGTCCATCCGAGAATGGTTCAGTATGAAAAAAAAAATTCACGGACCGCTGAACCCTACCAAACATTTTGTCGATGCCAATACAATTTGAATACAATGATATTCAGTCTGAGTGCAAAAACCATGCCTGAAAAATGCCAACGTGAAATCTGAGATTATTAGCTAGTTTAAAGCTTCCTCCTCACATGAAATGTGATCCAAAGAAAGCAAAAATAATGGACGATTCACACGTAATCGGAACTATTTACTCATGGTATACAATCGAGTCGGTCAAGATGTGGCAAAAATATTAGATATGTACTCCAGAAGAGCAGGCTTTCCAATTCATCAAACTTTCCGTGTTCTATTGAATCTCTCGTTACAGGTAAGAGCCTAAAATCATCAGTTTTGCAATTACCGCAAAATAAATATTTACATTTTGAAACGTCGCCAGACCACTCATTTATTTTTAAAATTATAAAACATTGAGCTTCGGAATGATCTTAAAAAGCGCTGTCTGAGAGAACTCCCGAGCAACACATAAGAGAAAAAATTTTGCAATGAGATAGGTTGAAGTACCTAACAGCCTCATTTAATTTCCAAATATTTGTTGGCGGAGTGACTATGTCTCTCGAGTGGAGAAGCGCTCACTCGGCCACCACACCACGTCCAAAAGTTCGATGGGTGAGCGGCGCCGGACGTTTTGACAAGACTCGTGCAGATGAGGAGAGGACACCTCGAGAATGATGAAACAAAACTAAAATCAAACGTTTAGTTTTAATGACAGGATGACAGGACCATGTCATGAGGGACCGAGTTCGGACACCTGAGGGTGACAGTGTCGAGCTCCACAGGCGCGCCAGGTGAGGCACACGAGCGGCTTACGGTGCCGATAAGGGCGCGTGATCGATGGAGCGCACAGCTCTCGGCAGGACCTGAGGATTGAGGCCGCGGAAACAAGGCCGATACACGACTCGATAGGTCTCGGCCCGACCAGATGCCAAGATCTAGCGCTCCCATACTTACACGCTGATGAATATGCTCGTGAACACGACCGGAGAAATGAGCGCTGCAGTAAAGCATTTCACGAACTGAACGGCGTGGCTCAAAGTCTGCATGCACGGCCGAGTCTGGGTCTGCTTGCTGTCCCTCATGCTGTAACTGGGACTGTAGTGCCACGGTCCCATGCCTTATCCATCAGGAAAATTTGTGTCAGACAAATGGAAATTTCTCGTCTACATTCTTTACTTTTATTTTTACGGTGTTCAAATCTGCTGGGTAATTCTAGGAATACATTATAAATTTAGAGTATTGTTGCTAGCACGATCTTTCTTAAAAGTGCGACTTTTCTGTTGCTTGAAAAGTTGACAGCAAACAACTTAGCGAAGTGAACGAAAATCCAGAACAAAGGGCGATCAAGTTGAGGCTTAGCTGAGCTGGTATCGTAGCTCTAGAACAAACACTTCACCTAAGACAGGATCACCACAGGCGTGGATCCGTCCGAAGATGAAGCGAAATAAGTGCAATTAGTTGTAATCAACACATATAGCGCAGGCAGCGTCAGTGAACATAGCAATAGTGAAGGTGCTCCAGCAGACCCAGTATCTGGGCGGGCCTTGGGGCGCGCTAGCCAATGGCAGAGTCGAGGTACCCGATGCCAGATTGTGAGGACGTATGATGTATTTCAAAACATCCACAGCCACTTCCGTAGTTATGAACAAAAAATGTTTTGGTATTGAGGCCGACTAGTAACTGTAGAGAATTATATAGGAGACCACTGGCGTTCCAACGGTTGTGAGACGTGTAATAATAATTTGCATTTGATGGCGTGTCGTATGATTTCAGATGAGCAGCCATATAATGAAATATTTCTCACTCTAAAATGCATTGGAAATAATTTCACCCTATTATATAGTCATGCAATCCTGGGATACTGATTTTAAGTTCCATATGCCCGAGCCAGATCGAGCGCAAAGCATAGCAGCAGCAGCGGCAGCAGCACGGATCCAGGATGCCCCGAGAGCTATAAATGCAGCGCTGGGCCCTTCGCTCGCCACTATGGCGCCAGCAGCGTAAGGAAAAGCACGTCAGGGCGTACGAAGGGTTAGCAGGTGCTCGAGGACAGGTTGGTCTACTGGAGAATTCCTAGCATCCAAAGCATGTAAAAACATTAAGAATTCTATTCCAAGCCTCCGATTTTGAATGCCTACGTTACCTATGCAATAACATACAAAGAGCCAACTTCACACCAGCTCAGTAGCTTAAAAAGACCGCCAAGCTTCGGTTCATCCCTTAACAACACAAGTGCTATTAAAGAACAGGCACAACTTTCAATTTTTTCTTTATGATAAAATACATATGCTTAACGTGCTTCTTTATTCCCTCCTTTTCTGCTTAGTGTGGCAGAACTGTAGAAAAGAGCATAAAATAATGGTAGAACTATCACATGCCCTTCCAAGCCGAAAATAGAATCCAAGCTGTAGATGTGGTAGATCATGAATTTAAAAAACAAAGTAATGAAAAACGGTGATAAATCCAATACGGTACACTGTCCACAGAGACGTGAATAATGTGAGCCCCTGATAACAGCGATAGGGCAGTACAGGAGCTTATCGAGGCGGCTACGGAAAAATTCGCCTAATTAGCAAAGTTCTGAAGCATGTCATCATTGGGCCTGCACTAATGAGGCTCGTTAGCACCGCAGCACATAAACCAGGATAAGTAAGGCAGCACGTCAGAAGTAACCATTATCGGTATTAAAATTGATTGAAATCTGATAAGGAGACAATTAAACCCCAGATTTCAACAGGGAAACTAGCTTGGAAGAAAATGAAGCGCTCTAATCCTAGATTTTCGCAGCAAAATTTATACATTAACGATGGCCATCAACGGCACAATCCAACGTACCTTCACAAAGTTTAAAGTGATAATATGGAAGGAAGAAAAAACAACAAGATTAAGATCACTTTTTATTTCTTTATTCGCAGAGGTCGGAAGACCCCGTACGATTTGTTTTGTACAATTGTTATTCAACTTATCACTAGTATAAGTATTCTTTTTCTCCAGAAAGGAGATTACAAACAACTGTACAAGAAATTAGTAGCGCAACTGAGAAACGCACAATACCTCCTATAGTACATAAAAAGTCCGACATCAAAACAAGACAACAAACAACAGGTAAGATGGCACCAGTGAATTCGTTGGTTTGACCAGGGCATCAACCTGGCAATCATTCAGAGAACATATCCTGCCGGTCGATGATCACTAGAAGTTCATCGACCAAAGCAAACTCGCTTTATTCTAAATAAACTACAAAATATACGTTTACTTCATCGGTTGTGGGTCCCCAATCGAATCAGTGTACTACAACATTACACGAAATACGAATGAGAGCATGCACTATTAATAAGCGCAAAGTGTAAGAAAAAAGGTGCTCAAAGGCAGAGACGGATTGTGTGCCCTCAAAATAATGTATATGAAGCTATCCTATCGTTCGAGCTTCGTTAGGGGCCGGGTGTCATCGCCACATCAACCAGCAACAAAGAAACACCTAGGAAATTATTTCGCCGAGAGAATGAAGAGAATCAGGAAATCATATCAAAGCTATCTAATAATTCAGTGATCAAATAAAAACCAATGAGCATGATTTTGATTGGTCAGACATGTTCATAGATTCAGTTAAACTGAAGTTTGAAGTACAAGAAGTATCTAAAACGGAATAAAACTTAAAAAATAGATAAGAAAACCTTATCAATAAATAACAGCATACCGCAGACAAGAATATGTAGGCTCATTGAACAATTTTATGCGTTCTGTTCATAAGTAGTAAGACCCATAATGACAACGAGATCGAATCATAAATAGAAACTAACTATCCGAAAGAACGTCATCATAAAAAGTTTTATAAATATCAATAAAGCCTATTTATAGAAACTTAAAGCTACATGGACGGAGGCAATCATATGAATAGGATTATCTGGAAGACAATAAATAGACTACGAGCCTACACCTAAAATTACTCATCACACTGTAGTCGGACGAGGTCTGGAAGCGTTCAATAAAGTTATCATACTCGCGCCAAATTGAACAATACAGTGAACATTATGTTTTTTTTAGACTTGGCACACACGAAAAATTGCTCAATGTGAAATCTCATTTCAAACCCCACGCGTTACGACATTGCTTTCGAGAAATTTCAAGACAAAATTCAATAGGGTATTGAGTGAATGTCAAGGAAAGGTGAGATCTAATTTTTGATTACATTCATCGCAGGTGTGAAGTATGTTACTATGAAAATAATTGTGTATCTCCAGTTTTAAAAACTAGTTAGTAACAGATGAAAGAAACGGAATAATTACGAGAGTTAAAAGTGATTGGGCGAAATTATTAGAATACATTTTGTTTTTACTGTAATACTTTCCTACAGGTATTACAGTAGGAAGAGTATCGAAGTTTTGCCGAAACAATTCCTTGATTTTCATGACAGAGTGCACTGACAATATTTACAAACGACTGTGTAAAACTCGGCACAAATATGTTGTGTGACAAACCCTGGTAGGAACAGATTGTGGGAGCCCACTTCGGGCACAAAATTACTCGACTCTTGTTTTTCAAACGCTTTTGTAGCGCGCACGACGGTAGAATTGAAGCTAAGTGCAAAAGCTTCCTTTAGAGGTACTGCTCTCTGGCTCAACTTCGCCGATATCCTCCCTCGAGTTGAATCAAAAACGGCAAAAACTGCAACTTTTGTGATCGAAAATGACAAGACTTCTGTCTCAGAGGCTAAACACGCAGACAAACTAATATCTACCGACAAAATCCTATCCCAGGTGAAACGGCTGAAGGCGAGTTCAAAAAGGACCTCTACAGAGCATTATGACAGCAACAGATATGAGGCCTCTGGTCCTACGAACATACAGATCACGGAAGGAGAAAGCTGTAGATTCAACAACGAGGATTTCTAGACGGGAAGTAATATGTTCTATCGTGTTTTGTAATAACTTTTGCATTGCAGGGCGGGTTTAGTTTTAAGAAATACAAAGAAAGGTCTTAAATTCAGAGTGTCTCAAATTTTAGTCAACGTAAGAGAAATGGCAATGATTTAGACAACCACACAGTGTTTCTCTTGGTCCAACCGCTTTCGTTCATTGCACCACCAAAAGCAACATTTATGTGACTACACTGGAATTCAACCTGATTCTATCATTCTGATATTTTATATAACCTATGAGATAAGACCATAAAACTTTAGCTCACAGAACCCATGAAATAAAAAATTACCATAAAGAGCCCGAAAGTAATGTAGTTGAACAGGCCCCACGACCGAAAGATATAAATGGAATTGAACACATATTTTAAGCGATGAAAAGACGAGTTCGAAGTACACATCTCCCTCGTCCTCCACTAGAACAGCTGGAGCAGCTTTTGCATCTTGAAAAAGGATGAACAACTTCGTTTAATGAAGTCTACAATTTTTTAGGGTCGATTCAAAACAGAATCGAGGCTATTAGAAACATAGCAAAACTCCATTCTAACACATTTTTTGATGTATCAAAGATATTTCAATGACTTTGTCCAATCACAGAAAGTCAATCAATTTCCTGGGAACCAACTGGTATGCTAATATGCGCGCCGAAAACGCAGTACAGAGCGGCAGAAAGGGGGCACACAATTTACGAGCTCACTGTCGAGCTGCGTAGCTCAAAACCCACAGTTGGGGCGCGGATTGCAGGAGGAGTATCCAAGAAGCCTGAGCTGAGGTTTAAAAGGCTCATTACTCACTAAGTTGATGGCACAGAGAGCTCACGGAACACATGGCACAAGAACAACTTCTCAGATGAGTTCTTGCCGTTTCGGGGGCCGAGCACGGCACGACGCAGATCTATGGCAGCGCTTTCTCATCAGACTAAGTTGCGAAAAAGGAGCCAACAGTTGCAAGACACCCGCAACGATTACGAAACAACGGTACAGGAATTCCAATAGCAACTTCGACTGGCTACGAAAAGGTGACTGACAGTCAGCAAAGAGGACGTTGGCACTTGGAAAGCAACCAGTATGATCTACAGTATGCACGAAAAAAGGATGAACGTATACTATTTCGAAGCCTCGTCACACGTTACCCACTTGATATTTTCACAAGAAAAAATCAAGGGACATCAATCATTTTTCACTGTATGTACAATATTTCTACCACCTAGTAGTTATTACAAAAATAGTCATATGAAACGCTATTCATCACAGCTGCTATTCCTATAACCTTAGATTGTACATTTAAGCTGCTGCAAGGAAGGTTCAACTGAAAATCGCTATAAGGGCCTTCAACAGGGCGAATTCAGCGACGTTTTTCATGTAATCTTCCTACTTACGATTCGCCTAGGATAGAACTAATTGGAAATACACGAGGGAAATCCAGTGATTGCGTCGGTCAACACCTAGAAAACGAGGGACGGACGGACTAGGCCACTGTAAGTTGGTCTAAGAGGAAGCCACTGTCAATGCCTTATCCGCGTTAGGCATCTATACGTTAATAGATAAATCAAAACACACAGTAACATTGATACAGGTTTAGTACTGTACAAGACACATTAACAGGCTCGGACCAACCCCTGAGCTCTAGTTTTAAGAGCGGCCTGGAGAGCACCATAGAGACATAGCGCAATGAAAATATATATATGTACATGGGTAGTCTCGACCACCACCAGCAAATGCCATTCATAATAGGCCTACAGCAGCCTTTGATTATTTATCATTGTGGTGTAGGAGACAATGCTCGAGGTTAAAGAATTAGTGTCACGACGTGGTCACGAAATACCACAAGTTTTTCACTGTGTGTGATCATAAAACTCGAATACCGAACTCCTCAGCACACTGTCAACCGAGCGAAAATGCAGTCCCCAACGAAAACCTACACTCCCAACAATGACAAATGTATCGGAGTTTATAGTAGCTGGGCATCCTGCTTAGGCCGTAAGGTTACTTCCCTCTCCCATGCGGAAACTGTGAGGCTGTACCTGAAAATAAATTATGCACAGAAGAGATAAAACTCCACAACATGGATTCAACAGAGAACTTACTGGAGCTCGGAGAAAGTTTTCTGAACGTCAGCGAGGATAACTCACCAATGGCACGCAGCAGCAGATCGCAGGCCGACCCGAGCAAGGAAAAGAAAAGAGAGCAAACACAAGCTTGAGAAAGGTGCCAAGTGAGTGCTAATAGAAATCAAGCAACCAAGGGGCAAACACCACAGTGCGTACATGTACGTATCCTTAGAAGTTCAAACGAGCAGATTCATCAAAAGGATCTGCCGCACTGCATGTTACCCCTTTGTCGCGCCTGTCAATCACACGCGACTCTGGTATCGTACAAAGCAACACGGCAGCTGAGTGCTCCAATGAGATAAATCTTTCGAAATACAAGAGATCAAGCTACAGGTGGTGCTAGTTTGTGCAGCAAGCAGGTACCATGATCAATAGTTACGATACAAACAAAGCACACTAAAAGCAAAAACACACTTTTGGAAAAAAATACACTCATTATCACAGGAATGAAATTACTTGAATGCAAAAGTACTAAATGGATTAATTGTGTCCCGCCATGAGTTTGTGCTTTAGCGGTTTACTCAAAAGCAAAAACGACGCTATTTAAAAGTGCTGAAAAGACAAAATAAAACATTGGTAAATAAATGCAAAAACAGGTCCCTTCAATTGATTAGCATATACCGTTCAGAAACCTTCACCTCAGTCAGAGATAGCAAAATTCTTGTTACCGAGAGAGGGAACATGACATTTAAACGTGAACATACTCTTAGACACTAGTGCTTTTTAGCCATGGCACATCAGAAGCATATATATTACTAAATTTTAAAATTAAATTATAGATTCGACGCAACAGTTTGGAGCAACTTAATTGAAGAGACTGATATTAGTGAGAATCGCGGACAATTATATTGCAAATCAAGTACCGCCGAGAAATAGAAAAAAGCGGAGTCCTTGTATCATCGACTACAAAAATTCCGCTGAGGCATTAGAAAAAATCGCTTTCCCTCAGAGTCCTCTAAGTTACGTTCATCGATTGTTTGAAAGCAGGTGTATATATTTCTTGAGTTACTCTACACGGCAGGAAACAATGTAGCTAGTCATCTCATACCTAAAAAGGACATGTCGGTCGTGTATCAAAAACTGTTAACGAATTGCAACACATTGTGAGCATGAACAAGTTCTACAAGATCAGGATAGAACTTTGATAAGCGTATGTCTTACATCGAAATCTGAAAAACGTAACCCTTAAAATTGAAATAAAGTATTTCTTCTCTTTTATGCCTCAATTCCTTGGCAAAACACTATAATTTCGTGAATCACTGTAATTTTATGCGTGAGGAATTAAACATCACAAACTGGAATCATTACACACTCGCGAAGAGAGGCAGAAGAGACATACATGTGAGGGTGATTTTGGGACAGAATACACACAATAACACGAGACACAGTAAGGTGCGTTACACACCATGTGGACAGTGACCCAGGTAAATTTCCACTCAAGCGCTACAGGTGCATGAAATTTACTATTTACTACGAAAAACTAGTTCTCGGCGAACTGCCTGAGCCCTACGTTTCCTAGGAACCCACAATAGGCTAGCAATTGTTAGGATGGACTTCATCACAACTTCAGAAATCTAATTTCAAGCCCACTCGATGTGTTGTGGTCATGACGTATCTAAAATTGAAGTCAAAGTGCAATCAAAGGTTTACAGCCAAAATGACTTCAATAACAATCGTAATTACTCAAACGTGCTTGTATACGTGTTCACAAGCTAGTAATGTTACTTTACAAATGAAGTACGGTATCCTAAGCATCACAAGAGGGCCCGGAGAAGCTAGTAAGGCTCAGGTCACAACAAATGGCCACACCACGAGCGATCCATCAGACCCAACCAACACTTTGCGTGGTCTACTACGCTGAAACCTCAGTATTTGTAACACTTTTTTCGTATGAATAAAGTTTAAACAATTTCCTCCAAAATTTACAAGCGATTAGTTAAAATTGTATAAATACTGCTCAAGCTTTCATATATTCAATTTTTGTCAGATTTATTTATGAATAATGGTTCAGAAATACCAAGGCTTTACAGTATCAGCAGCACCAGGGGGGCTGCAGCACAAATCGCAACAGGAGAGCTACAGCAAAGCTTGGTGAACGAATCATACAGATCGGAGAAAGCAACCTTTCGCTCTCCAGTGCTGAGGTTGGGTCTGGAAAGAATCGCAACGCTTTGGTGTTACGAGGTACAGCGGTGGTACTACGTGCAACTTCTAATCATTCTCACTTCGAATACAAATTTCAAATCCATACCAAACCGGTCCACTACGTGGTACAACAGAAAAATTTAAATATTACATCAAACGAAAATCCCAATAAAACAAGTAACAGAATCACGCGATTTAAATCAAACAATGTTCAAAAACATCAACAGCCTACCGCTTCATTGTACAATATATAAAATTAATGTACGAGTTTGAGCTGCACAGCACAAAGATTTACATGAATGATGATTAAGCAGCACGATTTTAGCAGAAAATTCGTAACCACAACTGTTAAGGTATAAAGATCTGGATTAGAAATTTCAACATTGATTTTTTAATTTACGATGAAAAAGCGGTAAGCCGTTTCTTGAAAAATAATAAATACAAATTTTAGCAAACTGTAAACAGAACAGCTAACGATAAGCTACAAACCGATGGCCTACAATGAGCGATATTTTATAGAGATAAATGATTACGTTAGACGTGTAGACGAATTTCATCACGCACTACCTACACACATTCAGAAAATGAAGTTGGCAAATTCTAATGCAATATTGTCTCCAAAGAATATCAAATTAATAACAAAAAATTATACATAGAATAGGAGGAAACGCATTGGAAAAATACAATACAGTATTTATAGAGCATTAAACATAAATATCGCTCATTGCTGAAGTGGCTAACAAATCGTACCGGACTAACATAGCAAATCCAGTGAAGACAAAAGGCCACAATTTACCTAAAACAAAAATTAATCTGAGGTACAGCTAGTGACGAATACTTGGACACAAGCTTTACTGTTGGCTTCAACGGCGTAACTCAGAATCGCGTTTGAAGACAACAGGGAAGCATAGATCACACTGAACCAAACATTAATGTGGCACACAGCTCAAGCTAAGCATAACACAAATAACAAGAGTGGCTACAGAGAAGCTCAGAATGGTGCGGCGGGAGCGAAGATGTGCACACGTGCGGCCGCAGAGACATGCCCAGCACAAGGGACTGTGGGGAGCGACAGGTCAGGAAAGTAGGGGGGCGCAGGCTGGTGTTGCTGGTAGGGTAAAGAAGGGGTACAAGGAATACAGAGACTACAGTGTTGGCTACAGATCGTGAATATAGTTCTGTGTACTGCCTCAATGATTTATATGAGAATACAGAATGGAATTCATACTTGAAGAAGTTTATCGTGGACAAATGCTATTTGTTCGAGCATATGATTTTTAAAGGCTCCACTACTTTTTATTTATAAGGAATTAAAAATTTAAGCTGGCAATGTTGTTGCATTCACACTAGCAACGGGTTTCCCTGCCATGGTTTCCCTTCCACCACGACGGGCGCGCTGACTGCCTGCCAACAGCAGGCAGTACAGCGTGGGAGCCAAGACGGGACAGCAGCGGGTGTGAGTGTGACTGAAAAGCGGAGCTTTACATCAGTTGACTCGACAAAAATATCGTCATCGGGTAGTTAGTTACAGAACTATCGCATTTTCTGTATCTCTAGTAGGCAAGGTGAACGCGAATATTTTGAAGGTTGAGCGTTTCTCAGGAAATCGAGTGTTGAGAGAGACACGATAACGTTCTAGGTGTCCTACCGCGAGTGAGCAGGGATGTGGTGGTGTGCTGAGTGGTGGTGGAGCCCTGGGTACGGGGAGGTGGGAGAAGGTGTCCCCATAGGGGAGTGGGGAGGCAGAGGTGAGTGAGGAGGTAGTGGCGTTTGAGAAGTGAGATGTGACGAATGTTGGTGGAGTGAACCTACACCTGCGCCACTGGAGTGATCGTTGTGATTGGTGTTTGTGATTTGGGCTGATAAGTGGTGGTGGTGAGCAGCCATAGGATGAGAGCCAGGGGGAGTGATATGAGGAGACGGTGCGGCGAGATGGGGAGTGGGGGGAGCGTGGGGATGCTGACCGTAGTGCTGGTGGTGGTGCCCCTGGAGGGCCGCTGCAGCGGCAGCAGCAGCGGCCGCAGCGTGGTGGGATGGAGACGCCATAGAAGTAGCTACCTGAGACTGGTGCATGGACACCGCGTTGATGGGAGACGCTGCTGCAGACGCCGCCGCAGCGGCCGAATACATCATCTGGCGTACCTTTGAGTTGTCGTCGTCAGGCACGGCGTAGGTGAGCTCTGTCTCTTCGTAGCCCGTGGCAGACATTCGCTGGTCGTGGTGGTGGTATTGGTGCGATGACGGAGGGTCTGGGCTGTTCAGACACGTCTGGATGAGCGCTTTGCCAGCTTCACTCGTTATCATGGGCTGCAGTTTCCTGGTCGCAAAAGTGTAGACGTGGCCGGTCTCGCTGGCCACCAGTAACATAACCTGTGTGCCAGTCAGCGTCGACAGCTCGTACGCCTGAAATAGAGAAAAGTGCACATCAACAAAAGCACGCCAACAACTAACTTGAGCAGAGGCAATCTTTCGACAATTATGGGATATTTTGAACGTTACGCAAATTTACGGTACTTTTTAAGATTAGAAATAGAAACTTTCCCAACAAAACCTTCAATCTACGCCTGCCATGTGAAAGTCGATTAAAGTTAACGTTAGCTCCCCAAGGAAATTAAGAACAATTACTTCCGCGGACTACATTAGCCTAATTACGTTTCAATAATAGTCCATATTCGTTCTATAGTGAAAGGAAGGTCGCATTGATACGAGTACAGCTCAAACTTTAAACTTTGAACAAATTACACGCAAAAATTCTTCTTCTACTTACATAGCTGCATCGGAAACGCAACTACGCAGATAGAACACATATTAGCGTAGCTGAGTCCAAACAGAAATCATAGAGAAGAGTTAGAGTTCCATGAAACGCCATTCTGGAAAGATCGCTACAATGAATAATATGGAGGGCACTTCAGATACTGAAGTCAACAGCTCAGATCGGGGAGTCCAGAACCTGACCACGGTCACCATCGAAGCATGAGTCTTTGACCAAGCAATCCGGCAGGGATACAAAATTTAAAGCAATACCCGAGTGGAATATAAAGTAGTCGAGCAGTTAGAGGAAGTTCTTATTCAGCTAATTTAGCATCAGTTCAAAATTTGAGGAAAAATGTTCCTGAGTACAATCCAAGATGGGTAATACAGAGTGATACCAAAATGAATGAGATGTTCTGACAACTTACAGTTAACACACGAGAAAGCTGAAAAGTTCAAGATTTCATGATCACATAATTATTATGATCTGAGAAATGTCCACATCTTTGTACATTAGCGTCTACAGTTTTGACGCAATGGGCAGCAATCGCCACTTCCATTAAATTCTTCCTACAGTACAGCTACAGGCAGTCAACTGGCTGCTCGGCCAGTACGGATTACGACTCATGACTTGAACTACTTCTTCATGAATTGATAATGTCCGAACATCATGCATTTTTTCTGGAATGATATAAAATGACATTTAGCTTTGAATTTACTCCTCGATAGACTTTCCAAGCTCACATCATGAGCTGACGTATCAAACAACCGCTTCAGCTTGTTGATCTTAAGGCTTGTTGACCACGGCACATGACTCATTAAAGTCAAAAGTAATCCGAAGATTTCCAGGTACTACCCCAAGCGATCCTTTTCTCCCCGATAGAACTAAATGTAGGTAGTTGTATAGGGCACTGAGAGCGGCCTTCTACCGCTAAGTAAACTACGTCTACCGTTTACAGAAAAATTAGGTCCAAGTTTTTTACAACCATCCCGCTCTCATTCATGGTACACAAAGGTCGTTACCATCTTAACTATCAATTAGCGCTAAATGAACGCCATAAGTAATTTTTTTCCTTCATCTTCACATAATAATTGAGATCTTTAACCAGCAATATATAAAAAAGAATAAGACATAAAACAAAATAAAAGAATTTAGTAAAACAATTATGAACTGCGCGTAGAAGACATGAGCATTCGAAAAAATTGTTCGTCGTCAGAGGAGAACATAATTACAATTAATTTATTGAAACTGAACTGAATTCTCGAAGTTTAACACAGCCAAGCAGATCCACTTAGACAAAAATGTATCTAGCGAACCATGGGGTGCATCTGTTTGCATCAAATCTTTAGAAAACAGAAAAAACATTAACGTTTATCAAACTGACGAATGATCCTCTTCCTCCCGTACTTTCGTCATCGGAAATGAAATTATCGCCCCACGTTTGTCTCGTGTAGCGATAGCAATTTCCGCGCAAAATCATGTCGAAAGCGTCCAACTTCAATTTGAAGGATGCGATTCCTCGGATATAGGGTCATTGCTCAGCTAAGCCATTCATAAATATCGTGGTGTACATAACGTAACTGAAGACGCCAGCTCCACAACTGGCCCTCAATATTCGAGTAACTGCACGTACCGCAAGAAACTTCCGCATAATCCGTACTCTTGCAGACTTATCCCACTCTGTCACTCGGACGCACGAAAAAATGCTCACAAACCCATTGGCCTAGAGGAATTCAATCAAATTGCACTCTTTTTTTAAAGAAATGACACCGCATTTTATTGTCTCATCCCCATATGGTAAATAAGCCTTTTTTAAGAGCCAGTCAGTCCATATTTCTTTTAGAAGAACTTATGGCTAAACCTCGGCTTGCAGTTATAGGTTAGCACTTAAGGCGTGCAGTATAAAGGTTCGTATTGCTCTTTTTTCCCATTGTCTGATGATGTAAACAATTTTAAAACTCAAACGCTCACTTCAACGGACACCTGTAACCATTAGCTCCGACTTAGGCACAACTTGCGTTTCATCCATTTTCCGTGTATTGAGAATTCCACGCAGTATCGCAACTCATAGAACTGTTTTCCACTCAATACATATGATTTCTGACATGCATATAAAAATCAAGACAATTTCCCACAGCCCGATCCAACAGTATTTCCTAGGCGAGTAAATGGCCAATATTGTCAACTTGCTGAGCGCTTTAACACTGATTAATCTCATACCAAACTATTTCAAACAAAGAAAATCTTTTATTTATAAAAAATTCTTCAGACACGTGCGCCCCATTTGGAGCAGGAGAGTTACGTGTCGTTTAAAGGAAGCGCTTATTCCTTGTCCCATTTGCGCAATGACGTCTCAGTATCTGCCTTCTCCGGCGAAGGGATGCAAGCCACTGCTCCACACCTGACGAGCTCATCACACGACTTGAACTCCTCATGAAATGAAATGTACCCCACAACATTCATGAATACGTGCATTATGAATATTACTTAAAATGCTATTATTGCTCCCTTATTGAATCTTCGGAGCTTACAAACAACTTGACGCCAATTCAGTGGAGACTTCGCGATGTTCGCCTTGAACTTCAATGAAGACTTCATGCTTAAAACACACGATCATAAAGTGCGCGTCTCAGTGTCAAGGCTGGCACCGCCATCAGTGCCTCATCCAATAGGCTGCGGCAGCACTTCAAAAACACATCAATTAAATTGCACGCAATCAACAAACAAAAGACATTGGGATAAAAAGTTCATAAATAGCACACATTGTCAAGAGAAAGTGAGGAGAATATGAAAAATAATTGCAGAAAGAAGTAGAGCAACAAGTGTTGCTGAAGTTGTAGTAAGTAGCTAAAGGTTGCCTTGAGAACGGTAACTCTCGCAAATCCGCTGATGAGGACACTATGAAGACACTGCACGTACGTGAGATTACATTAGATTACTTCTTAGTTTAAAGTTCCCTATTCGCATAAAATGTCATCCAAAGAGAGCAAATAGAAGGGACCATTCAGTATGATAGAAAACAGGGAATGTGCGTACAAGTTGTGTTCCCATGAAAGATCCAATTCGGATAAGAACAAAGTTAAGAATGAAGAGGAATAAAAGACAAAGAAGAGACAGAGAAGACGTGTGAAAACTGAAAGAAGCAAAGCGGGCACGAAAGATAGACGTCTCAAAGGCTTATCTATAGCTGCGGAACTTGGCACTGGCTTCCTGGGGATTCTAGTCCTCAAAGCATACGATAGACAAATTTAACGCTATTGCTTATCGTGCGCCCCCACGTAAGTAAGATACTGCGTCCTAACGACCCTCAACAAGCGCGAAGTCCCTCACACGCGCAGAGACAATTCTTTGGAATACAGCTATGGTGAAGTTTATCAGAATATTTCATGAGCAGGGTAATGCGACTCTACGTCATGTGTGTAATGACGTTGCTTAATAGCACTGAGAATGAAATAGTAGAAAACCATCATTATTGCAGTTAAAAGGTTCATAACAACTAATGTTCGAACCCAAAAGAGCTTCAATTGTCAGATAGTTGCATTTCTATTATCTTATCTCGCACTCGAACGCGAGTAGACATAACAAAATTCAGCTGTGAATGACACATGGGCTACCAGGACGCCACGGTGAGGCCCATTCAAAGACCCATGCTTGAGCGGTTCATGATGAGCCATAAAAGAGCAAGAAACCTGTTTCGTGTTTTAGAGTAGCAAGAGGCGGCAAAATAAGGAAGTCTCCGCAGGGCTCGCACCAGCCGATACAGGGACTTCACTTCCAGCAAGTCACCAAATATAGATCAAGAGAAAATCCATATGCCAGAGGCAGAGTCAACACATGACTGGAGCACGTCAAGTGCCAGAAAAAAAGAGTGCAAGAAGACGCAACCTGATGTCACTAAAATAATTGCATAGACCTCAGGAGTGGCAGAGATACCTCTGAATATTTTACTGACACATTCAACAGGCTACAAAATTTTTTATGTCTGAACGAACTCTTCTCTGGTCATTCATAGTGGTAGTCATCCACCTTAAGGAATCAATAGTTGATACAGAAGCTATTTCGACGAAATTAATGAGATATAACTATATATGTTGTATACCTCCCAACCGTTTCAATTTCGATACACAAGTGCAACGTACGGAGTCCAACTTCAATTACAATTTAAAAAGCAACAATCGACCAACACAACCATGCGCTCGAAATTCGAACACTCGAACTACCCCTCCGTCAGAAGCTGTGGTCTCAGGGGACTTGCAAGGAACGGCCGCGAGACCGGACGATCACGAATAAGCAATAACTTCAATAACAAACACCATTGAGAGCCCAGCATTTGTTCAAGCCAAGTTGAGGGTGACGTTATTCCTCGACGAACAATACGCACAAATTGCATACTGCACAGACTTGATGCGGAGTGTTGAAGCGCATCAAAACTTTGATACATCCCATGAATCATTTGTAGTCACTTATCTCTGCACCATATGTCTATTATGTAAAGTGACGATTTAAATCGACCATAAACAACTCATGAGTAAAATCGAGATCCTTAATAAATTCCTTATCCGGAACTAGTCCTGAAGAAGGCCAACCATGATGACATGAACATTATTCACCATCTTCTGGACCCTAAAGTGGACATGATAATTGCATCACAGTGCAATGGGTTGAAAGGTTACGGCGTGGCATCAACGTATGAACGTCATCACAACTAGCAGCAAATTCAATAGGTGATTAAGCCTAGAACAGCTGTCAATAATAATTGGTCTTCATTCACGCGGCCTTCGACCTTTCCTTCAAATTTGCCGTGTTTCACAAGAACGCAAGATGCAAAAACAATGCGTTAATGACGAACAAACAGGCTTTTCATTGATGTATTTACCCGTACCAGGCAAAACATGATTACAGGCATCGGCCAATGCCACAACTCAACACGCTTTGAAGTACGTAAGTAAAAATGTAACACACACGCAACTCAATTTTCGTCAAACGATTACCAACGACATCAGTTTTCTATTTGTTTGTAAACAAACACAGTAATTTTCATTCTTATGGTACCTATATTTAATCGAAGGATATTTTACAGAACATCCTTATAACGCGCAGAACTCAAGCACTGTTCTTCGACAAATAAGGCTACCTAAAGAGTACCACTCGGCAAGAGAAAAAACCCAAGGGGCTCTTAAAAGGCACGCAGCGCTGGAGTCGCCTTAATTGGTGCCATACGAGAGGCAAGCAGCAGCAGAGGTAAGCAACAGAAAACAAGACCGAGATGAACAGGATGTGCGTTAAAAAATGTCAGGTTGTCACACAAACGAGATGACGCGTTTTTTTAGGTTGTAAATCAACGAGTAAGTCTAGCTTTGCAAAGTAACCATAACATAAAAAATGAACTTAATACCAACTCTTCTTTTTCTCCGAATTTTTCTAGAGTATTGGTACTCGTCAGACAACTGAAACTGTTTACAATGAAGCCATGACAAATAATCATGACGTAGGAGTACAAAAACTATGTTATTCTGCCTCTGAATCATTTTGCACCAATGAGGGAGCGTTTGGTAGTCGTACTAAAAAAATCAAATGCTTGTGCATTGACACGGTTTCATAAGTTTTATTCGGGAGCTTATGGTCTAGAAAATAAGCCATAGTGGAGAATGGTGATCAGACATGATCAATTGAATGTTCGAGTTGAACAAAATGGAAAACATGCGTCACAGGTCGCAGGATCTCGCACAACTGTCTCGATGCTTGAAAGAAATTGTACAAGGACCAAAAAAAAATGAAGTGCCACACTCGTTCTCTTGGTGGCGCGCCTGCCAGGAACGAGCCTTATTTTTGCCGGCGATGTAGAATGGATACTCTTCGGCAACTCAAAGAAAAGAAGACAGCGTTTGGAAACCTTGAGCTGTAAAGCATTACCAAAACTTCCTCTGCTCCCTGCAAAAGTTGACGGTTACTCCATGGTAATTTTCGAGGGAGTGATTCATTAACCATTTTTGCTCGAAGGGAAGGCAGCAACCTCACAGAGTGGAGAAATTAAGCACATGCGCGAAAAATAGAACAAGGACCATCCTTGACTCGTGCACAGCGACAGCCCAATCATTCAGCGCTGCAGCGCACGGCCGCACACGTTTCTCAATCGTCAAACCACATTTTGCTGAGCCTCAATTAGGAAATTTCGCTCTATCCTCCGTACTGACCAGATACAGCACCTTCAAATTTTTACCACATACTCGAGCTTTTTGACCCTTTACACATAACAAAAATTTATTCTTCAAGGACCAGGTAATCGAACCATTTAACCCGTTCATCTCGTTGATGGATGAGAATTGTTTTAAAATTGGGATTGAGGAATTGGGAGACGCGCTGGAGAATGGCCATACATCGCTACATGTCACCCAATTCAAATGAATAATTAATTACTCTGAATTTCAGGAGCGTTTTATGAGTTTCCATTAAAATTCATCATTTCTTGTACTATTACGGCTTCAAACTTGCCCACGAAGTTAAAGGCAGAAGACAAAATGCAGACATTAATGCCAGTTCTTCCTGAATACGTCGATCACCCTACCAGAAAATGAAGGAAAACAAAAAAATCTGAATTACAGACGTCCAAAATATTCGCTATCTCAACTCCTTGAAAGTAGTCAGGGCTCTCTGACGTGAGTCACACTAGTGTGCAATCACTGCGTTGTATACAGTGCTCGTGCTCTTAATTAAATGGAAAAAATAAATCCACAATAAAATTGACCGAAGTTTTGTTCGATTTGTACCAGATGGAGTCCCGAACGGTTGCATGACGGCATCAACATAACCAAAAAATTAACGATGAATCGTATAACATATATAATATTAGGTCTACAGTAATTAAAATTATATTATTAGCTAGTTTAAAGTTCCCTGTCCACATGAAATGTGACCCAAAGAGAATAGGAACTGTAGAGAATAGGGAATCCATGCGCAAGGTGTGCTCCCGTATAGGATATAGGATCCCTTGCGCATAGAAACAGCAAGTTAAGAATGTAAAGGATAAAGGCAAAGAAATAGTGAAGGTAATGTAAAGAAGAAAATTGGGAATGAAAAAAAGAAGTCCCAAAGCCCTACCGATAGCTGAGGTGACCTGACAGGGCCTTCCATAAGAATTTGAAGCGAGAAATGACCGTACCGTTGCACAAGTCCAGGGAAACTCAAATACGAATATTTCAAGAGCTCTAACTCGTCTCGAATACTGCCTGTCAATGCAAATTGCAACAAGGAATCATCTTATTTCAGGAGAGATGCGATGCCTCAGAAGAAAATTTGCACTCTGATCCTATATGCAACTCAAGTAAAAAATAAACAATTCCTAAGATGAAAAAATCTAACTTCCACAACAAAACCGAGAAGACAACGTGCAAAAAGTTACCTATGTCACTAGCCTTAAATTCGCCAACCTAGAGAAAACGATACGAGATTAAATTTAAGTCTTAAATTTTTCTAGAATAGGTTTGCGCAGGGTGCCTAAGCACATAATTGGTGTTTTAGAGCATCAGTTCTCCGAATTAAGGCACCACTATGTAATTATCGTAGCACTTCTACACGTAAAATATAATAAAATGCTGTAGCTAATAGCGATAGTGGAGGAGCAGAAAATTGTTCCTAAACGGTTTGACGCCATCAAACGTGTTTTTTCTGAATTTCGTTGAGTTTTCACGTTCACCTGGTAAGAAAGTCAGGCCAGTCAAAATTCTCTCATTAGACTCGTGTACTTCATTTGAGCCAACAGCTCCCATTTCCATTTACGTGCGACTACTTTTCACAAATAAGCGAACCAATGGAAGAATTTTGTTCATTCTGATTATTGGCAAAATTCAGGATTGAAAACAAAATCGCTCACGTACACCCGTGTACGCCCCTTACAGGATACTCGTAAATAGCAGCCCGTTTGAAAATGAGCTGGGCTAATCTTAAATTTTCCTAATTTCACTTTTTCAAGTGTTGGCACCTTCCGACTCCAGAAATCGACATGCCATGCGAACAAGTGAAATCATCTGTTGCAAAGAAGTAACGCAGGCTACAGAGTTGTCATTGTAAATCGTCTAAAGTTTTTGTGCCACTAAACCTCAATGGTATTTAAAAATTAGCAAATAATAAAATATATTAGAGTTTTGATATGCACCAGTTCCTACTCTCTTATGTCATAACATACAAAATACAAAATGCTAAAGATACGCTAGAGCAAAAAACAAAATAATAGAAATACTACTACTCAAATTCAACATATCTAATACTCCTGGATACCTAAACAGTTGTCATCAGCACTGGCAAACTTACTGATAGTTACTCGCGGTTGTGAATGAATTCCATGAATACAGAGCGCGTATGCAGAGAAATTGAGACGACGATACCCTCTACAACAATTTAAAACACAAGATTCTATCAACTCACTCTATGAATGTCTTAACCAATTACTCGGACTGCTTACATCTTTAATCTGTATCGATGTTCCACTTTTATTTAAGCAGTTCTATATGATTTTGGTATTCTAATCGTACAAAACAATAATGAATCATTCTTATTTTCACACATAAGATCGAGGAAACAAGCTATTTCTTGGATAATGCTTAAAGAATTATTATACACTAGCGTACCTTCACAATATTCTTTAAATAATCTTTAGTCTTGCACAACCTTGGATACCAAAAAACGAAAAGATTTGCTTAAAATGGTACCAAATAATACTGCTTAGCAACGCGATATCAGCGAGAACTTGAACAATGACTCCGAGACGGGACTCGCTCGACTTGCTTCACGCCCAAATTTTACGTTCCAACTTTATGGCAAAAAGACTGCTTGCGTCACTAGAAAACCGAATTATGCTAAAAACAATCCGTTTCTGGTGGGATATATTTAGAATCAATTTAGGAGGAATTGAAAGATTAAGAGTACCTGATGCGGGGCAAAAGCATGGAGCTTCAATTTTATAGCTTTTTTGAGGTAAAAATAGCAAGGTGTAAACACGACTACATCAAAGATCGCCTATATCATGTAAATGTGGCACCAGAAATTTCTCCCCAAAAATGATGCACGAAACAAACTAAATGTTTAGTTCGAGGAAGTGCAATTCACAACGAAAATAGTAATGTCTTCAATCGCAATACGCATAAATATACCTTGAACACCGAGTCCCACCTGCCTAGTTACTTCTAGTATTAACAATTATTCCAACTGATGAGGTGAGATACCACGAAAAGCTGCATTACTTTGCAGTAAGTCACAAATACTGCATATCGCAATACGATTTTAACATGATGTATTAAAACAGAGCATACTATTAAAAATTAAAATGTAAAATACGTTGAAACTTAAAATTGCAATTTCTTAGCTGCTACCATTTCGCTCTCAGCATACCCCAATGACAACATTCCAAGTTTGAATTAGTATTCAAATTATTCCATACTTTCTTGAACATTATTCATTGAAAGCTCGTAAGCCGCATGGAATGCGACCTCAAAAGAGCGAAGAGAAGCGCATACGTAGACCCTATGAGGAGCACGGCAAGTTATTCTACGCTTTCCCTCATCAAAAATTACTGGTGAAATAATACAGAAAGGTCCAATACGAAGCGAGCAAATTACCGCGACTAGTACTCCACAGCTCCTCAACTCGAGCTAAAACAGAGGTTTTCCAGTTACGCAATGAGTATAAAGTAGGCCCTTCTGGCAGCGAGCCTGTGATCGCGCGGTGACGAGCACGAGGGGGACTCGCTACACAATTTCTTGATCAAAAATATACGAGCACTTTGCTTTCTATTTATCGAAGATAATGCCACTGCGCAGTATCACATTTTCAAAGGATTTTTATAGTGCGAGTTGAAACGCTATTCTCACATTGGTTATTGTGACATGACGGCATTAGAATTTTCAAAACAGATTTTTGAAAGAAGCGAAACATAAGATTGGGGCATGAGGTTTGCAGCCTACCTCACGAGAGATGTTGTTCAGAATATGATAATGGAAAGGTGAACATATCGAACTAACCCCATAACTTCCTCCTGCTGCTAGGAAGTAGTAGTGGCGGTACAGCTTGCAGTGTTTCAGCGACCCAGAATACGTCGCACCGAAAGAGAAGCGACCATTTAGTTTGAACTGCAGAAAACTGGAGATCTACGAACATAGTGAGTCCCACACAGGAAGTTGAAGAGGTAAAGAAGGTAAAGAAGAAACGAAAATTGAAAGGAGTGAAGTGGGCAGGAACGACAGAAGTCCCGGAAGCCATCTACAGCCAAGGTAACCTAACAGTGTCTTTCAATAATGATGCTTAAAACGCCGTGCGGTAAATATGCAAAACCAACCAGAAAATCGTGAAAATAAATTCCTAACCGAAGTAAGAAATTATCAGTTACTGATCTCTCGCCAACACTGAACTGCTGAGTTTATCCCCTATGGAGGCAGTGAAGTTTAATCTGTGGGCATGCACGACCCATGGTCATTTAATTAAGACGTCCTCAATATTTTTAGAAGATGAATGAGAAATGAACTTTGCAACATAAACTCAAATTTCAGAATTGCAATTATAGGCATACTACATAGAGTATGTACAGAACTTTATTTCAGCACAAAATTCAATCATTATTACTGAATCAATTCAAATTTTCACTGAGCGGTAATTTCCTCTTCAAAGAGAAGGGCATCGACCCTTTACATAAAATACGGAGTTGAAGTACGACGTGAAAGATAGAATAATAAACTACGCAAAAATAAATTTAGCCAATAGTAGAGTACCATTTATGAATGCTTACATATATCATATCCGGATGAGAGAGAGAGCGAGAGAGAGAAGGGGGGAAAAGACCCTAGATATGCGGAACAAAAATTAGCAGTCGCTAGTGAAAATATGATTATGGTTTAAACGATTCTATAATCCTCGTCTTTCAAAATCGCTCTACGAAGTTACACTCATAGCGTTTTTAAAACCCAGGAGCAAAAATGTTGTGCATAATAACTAACACCATGTACAGGTTTTGATAATTTATCTAAATCATATTATATTAAATTGCATTGTAACACGCTTAGTCGTATTCGATGCAATGTTCTCAATTAGACCTACATGTATTAAATTTTTGGATAAGAAGTACGTACGCAGCGCTACGGTGATCATACAAGGCTCATCACGAAGTCAAGCACAAAAATCTAACACTGAAAAACAATGCACAACGTTATGAACTATCGAACACGATCATCATTCATTCCACATACTGGTCCACGAAACTACGCAGTACAAGGTTCGCAGGGCACACCGCCACCAATGTTACGAGCTCTCACATTCCCAACACAGCTGTCCTCGCGTTACATTGTCAGTCAAAATTATAATTTCCCCGTTCGTGATAACGTGCTTTCGAGGAGAATGGCTCGGAGCTAAAAGGACCAACTGGCATTGGTTTATGAGGAGTAGGCGCAGAAAATATCGCTGTTAGGTGCTCCTGTGAATACGGTACAATGAAACACGCATGCATGACACCCGCATGACTGATTTGCGTCTGATAAGAGCGGCATCGAAGAAAACAAAAACGCTTTACATCCATGCATCACAATTAACTTAACTCAATCATTTCGTTCACACAGTCGAACAAACTTCTAAAAGATTATTATACGATGATTAATATTACTTATATAATTTAAGGCTCTCAGTCGCATCAAAGGCGATCTCAAGAGTGCAACAAAAAAAAGGACCATTTTGCACGAACTGTGGGGAACGTAGAATCTATGCACAGATGTGGTTCCACACAGGATTTCCTTAGCATAGAAACAATTAAGAAGGAAGAATAAAATATAAAGAATAACCACCGATGAAGACAAGAAAACGGAAAGAAACAAAGTGGGCACGAAGGACAGAAATTCCTTGTACAATATAACTGAGGTACTCTAGCAGTGCCCTCTGGGAACACCAGTCCACATGGATACGACTCGCAACCCTAACCCTACTGCCTGTCCTATGCTCCCTTTGAGAGGTATCGTTTCCCAAATCACATCTACATCATGCAATAGCGAGCAAGTTCAAAAATATTATGATGCGCTGTGAAGCAATGAAATACAACCCAGACATTCACTGAGGCCGAATCAAGCAACAGAAGCATCTGCTGTGCATAATAGTGAAGGCAATTGAGCTCTGGACAAAAAATCACACAACAGGAGAGCATATATAGGACAATAGGCAAATAGATGAACACAACATTATAATCAGATGCTAACATCAAGCCGCGAGTTCCCATCCTTCAAAAGAACATAAAAGGGGTATATGCATCAAGCAGTGTATGACTACGTACTTCAAAATTTTGACATGCCACACATAAGTCAGGGGAATTACTGCAGGAACTAATGAAATATGTATATTCTTGCAGCCAAGAGTTCAGATAGCTTCAGCAAATACCGAGTAGTTTTTCAAGCTATTTCAAGTATGGTATTTAAGAGGTTAAAAAATTACTAAAGATAGCATATACATGAAGAGAATTCAACTCAAGACTTAGCTAAAACATGGAAAATATTTTAGCACAAACATTTTCCATTAAAATTACGATGTATGAGGCATTACTATCTCTAATTTCAACATTGCAAAACCAGCTGCACTCATTGCATAATACCAATGTGAACACAGCTACTCTAGGTGAACCAAGATTAAAACTACTTATTTCCAATCCACACACAGATTGATGTTCACTAAGTAAACATTCACAGCACAACCATGCAATTCACAAGGCTTGCTCCAGCATTTCTGCAACAATAACCCATGACAAAATCATTAAGAACAGCACCAACAGTACTAACAACTAAACTTTAACATTAGGGTAGAATTGAAATTACTATGAGAAACACTGAAATTTTCATGAAAATAGCTCATTTTAGACATCATGTATCAATCCATTCATGGTTGATAGGTTTTTACACCATTTTGCTATTACCAGAGGCATCTCACATTCACTCCACAAAATTTGCTGTATGTATTCCTTACAGTACAAAAAATGAAGATAAAATATACAAATATTAAAATATATTTTTGAGACTAGGTTAATAATTGAAGTTGATTTCATTGACTTTACAAAAATTGTCCATACTTCAAAATTGTATCTGTCAAGGTCATTTACACGATAATATGTATTCAAATAAAAAATAAATATAGGTTAGAGGCAACTTCCAGAAGGCATATCCACCTCTCTCACCAATACTGATTGAAAGAGCAGTATGCACTTGATTATTTCATGCAACATGTAGAGAGTACAGTGGATTTAGCTGTTATACATTATAATAATGCATTGTGTAAAGCATATTCCATACAATGGTACAGCCAATAAGAGATGCACAACACAGCAATTAGACAGCCAACACTGGAGTTATTCTGCAGCAATAAAGAACATCACATACCTACACTTTATTGCTAATGAGGATGTTTGTTGAGCACTTAGTCCTCATAGAAAGACTGCAACTCTAAAGAAATTTAGGATGGTTTTACAGAAAAAATATTCAACATTTATAGTGAAGAAAGGTATCATAATAAATGAAAATATACATTAAATTTAACATTAACAATTTGAAGGTTATCAAAACATGGTGAAAACAGCTGCAAAAATGATAAAAATTATTCAGGTAAAAACTTAATAGAAGGAATGTACTTGAAGACCTTGAGGTGGTGGTAGCCTGCATGTGGACACAGCAACATGCTTACACTCAATTCAAGGACAATCAAACAGAGCTAAACTGTCTCAAAAGCCTAAGTTGAATAACCATAATGAAACCTGGTATAAAATGAACCTGTTATGACACTCGCAGCATTGGCTGAGGTGAGAACTTAATTTAGGTTTCTCACACAAATTGGACTCTTGTGGAATTGATAGAGCACCTTTTAAATTATATAAATTATAATGTATCAATAAATACACTCTATATTATGAGACAGCAAGAAAGTGACAAATCTAGATAGAGATTAGAAGTTTACTGAATTTATAGCACCAACCCTTACTAGAATTGTTAGTCATGCCATCACCAGGTAAACTTCCTCTTCAATCCAACTCACAATTTTAATATAAGGAACACAAACAAATCAAATATTTCAATCAAAAATACCTTGCTACATTCAAAATTGTGAACTAACAGTGTGCTTCTATGTCTTGTACAACACAAGATGAATAAAAAAGCCACAAAAATTGTTCAAATGAATTTTATAACATCAATTATAATTAAAATTTCAAGTTTAAATTTATTCCTCTTTGTAAAGTATGCTGAAAATATGTTATAATAATTCTATGCTGTGCCTATACTTCAAATTCCTAATCTGAAAGTAAATAGTGAGAAAAAATTACCAATACCATTCCTGGTTGGTTGAAAGTATTGCATCACACATGAAATATACCAATTAATTCATTGCATTCAAATAACTTTGGGCGAGAACAATTTGTTAGCGCAATTACTCGAATTTCGTTCAATAGATCTATTGCAAACGTTTGTGATTTATCAATGAGTGCAGCAGTGGTCAAACAAGCGGGTCCTGACGGCAGCCAGCCGCAGTCACGCAGGTGCGGCGCAGTAATCCTCTCTCGCAGCTAACACATGGCCGTACACGCAGCCTCCATCATGTGCACACCTTACAAAGCGTCACAAGAGCTCGCACCTAACATTATTAATTACTCAAGCCATAATAAGAATCACCCGAAACTATCCCAGAGTCCACCCATAGACTCGTACGACAACTCCTGCTAACATGTGAGAAGCCTTCCGTGCCAGACTCACGGCACACCGAGTCGTCCGAACTGGTGCAGTCGGTCACTTTATCACTCCAATTAAACATATAGTACTGAATACTCACTTTTTTCATTATTCCAGTTTTCCTCTTAGAGAATGTGGTATATCTTCTCAATTTATTATCTATAAACTCCATCTTTATCTTGACGCGTCCTTTGGTTTTTTTGCCATTTGGCAACAAATTTTGCTTTTGTTGAGGCTGATCTAATGACGTTTGTTGATGGATCATATTTTCTCTGCCGCTAGACGATGCATTCAATCCACCTTCTTTCTTCATAAAATCTGTATCATCGTCAGACGACAAGCCCATGGCTTCTCTGTCAAGCCCAGCTTCGTGGGCGGAACGTTTCATGCCGACGCCCATATTGCCCATGTGAGTTGAAAATAGATTATCAGGATCAAAACCCCCAAAATTCATTGCGAATTTATCGTCCAACGCAGTGTGATTTTGGTTTTGCATTATGACTTCTGTTTGATGGCTCAACGATCACTGCACATGACAACACGAACACGGCAGCAAGAGAGGACAAGACCAGAGTGTACAGCACACATCCACTCACAGCCGCAGCCAACACACTACTGTCATCTACGACTAGCTCTCAGCTGATCGCCAGAGAACAAGTAACGGCAAACACCGTCCGCCAAGAAACTAGTTCGTGCGAAAAAAATTTCATGTACAAACAATTTTCAATCAATAAACGGATTTGAAAAATTAAACAGTGCATTAGATTCATAAGATGAGTCATATGTGACGATGATATTTCCGTAGTCGGCTTCCTTTTTCTAATATGAATCACTCCTTTCCAGGTGTGTGTAGTCTCCATTTGCCATATAAGGAAACAATCCCTTCCTTATTTGGCGCAGCGACAAGCTAGGTCATTTCCCTCCGGAGCCTATGAGGCTATGAATGAATGCTCACTGAAGCAACGCAAGCGATGGTTCGTAAAATTCAAAATACTGAAAGTACATGAACTTTTTATCGGTTGAAAGTCATTCTCCTGTCGTAAAAAAAATTTCTATTGTGGTTACGTCGTTATTTGCAACTTATATCTACTCAAAAATTAAAGGTGCTTGATTCATTAAACTCACGTGGAGTTGTACACGACCAAACAGAATTTCGATGTCATATTTGCACAGACCCGTCGACAGTTGTTGGGTTTATTTTTTCTAATCAGTAAAGTTTTTATTATGGAAATCCGCATTTACTTCTGAACCATTGGCTGCGTTTTCACGTTGACCCCCTGGAATTTTGTGACCCACTTTGCTTTCACTTACAAAAATATTCAGTATCATACTCACTTATGGCTAATAATTGAGGCATTAACCATGACAAATCAATGGATAATGCCTCAATTATTAGCCATAAGTGAGTATGATACTGAATATTTTTGTAAGTGAAAGCGAAGTGGGTCACAAAATTCCAGGGGGTTAACGTGAAAACGCAAGCATAACCATTAATTGGTGTTAGATTCTAGAAAATTCAACCAGGCACATTTCAACACAATTACGTACATTTTGTTTAAAATCATTAGCGGAATCTTCAGTACTTGGATTTCATTTCTTAAAAGATGAATGACTGTACCCTACAGTTTTTGCATGTTAACTGAAAGTGATGCAAAATAAAGTACTTACCAAGAATGGTGTCGTGCTTCTGAGTATATATGCACCAAGGTTAGAGCAATAAAGTAACATACTCAACATCAGAGCGATGATGTGACGTAGCATCATAGTAATATCACGATTCGATGCTACTACGAGGCGGGCACGGCTCCGAGCAGGTACACATAATACCAAAACCAGCTCGCTAAAATGTCGTTCAAAATAAAATCCCATTGCGAGATCAACATGCAACAAGGTCAGTTATGAAAGAGTNATCCCATTACGATCTGAAGTGAAGGGTTCATCTTCAACATGTTTAATGGATCGATCCCATTACGATCTGAAGTGAAGGGTTCATCTTCAACATGTTTAAAACAAAATGATAAAACTTCACTCTTTTACTGTATTCGTTCAATTAACAGTTGCTCTATTAGTTTTTCTATAACCTCTAAACAAATTCTGTTACTTGAACTGAATTTACCGTCAGCTGAGCAATTTTTCAACACATTTTTTAAGGTTAGTATTTTGAATTTTTGACCAGTTGTGCGAATTTAATAACAACGCGGATGAGTAGGTTTTGCCTCATTTTTGACATCGTTATTTGCAAATATACTTTCACTTGTACATCAAGGATCTTTCACAAGTTGCCACTTTATTTTTCCCAGATTTCGAGTCGTCAAAGCCTCCATTTTGCCTTCATCAGAGCCCTGCTCTTTACGTGAGGGACGCTGCAATGGCCTCTGGACTGTCCCAACATGGCGGCCTGCAGCAATTGTGGCAGGAGAGCTGTTGGCAATTTCCTTGATTGTGGCTCTTTAGTACGTGTAAAGATTTTAACGCGTCTCATAATATTTCGCACAATAGACTATCAACGTAGCTCACTTAATATGCAATAAATGCTAAATCATGCGCTAATTTAGCTATGAAATCATATGAAATGTAACCGAATGTTGTCAAGTGCTTTATACATTTGTTCGCTCGGTATAAAGTAGTTGGTGCCAGGAAAAAACCGTTTCATCGAAAAAATTACCTACCTGGACTATTACGATAGGTCATACTGTTTAGCCGCATAGTTTGAAATTTTGAACAGACACCCTGAACACGGTTGACTTGCAGTGGACTGATGGGACGTGAACCT